>CM021105.1:532805655-532956623 GCA_007115665.2 Sequoiadendron giganteum
CCATCCTTTGAGTAAAAAATCTATAAATTAAGATTTCCCCTTACCATTATCATCCAACATTTGTTTGTGCATGAAAGTTATGCTCTATACAAATTATTTAAACAATAAAAACCAAAGAACACAAATAACAAGAAAAACACTCAAGATAAGGCTAAAAAAGTTCAAACTAGCATAACGAGCCCCCTGTTGAGTAGATTTGCCCATGATTGTCAATTTGGATGTGTGATCACTAGAAATTTTGGCAGCATAATGATGCTCCAATGAAAAATGAGTGAGATTTTTGATAAAATGGTTAAGGGTTGGATATATGAAAAGGGATGAAGGGTTGAGATTGCTTGATGGAGATAAAGGGTTGAGAGTGATCGAGATCTCTCAAGCTACAAGATTGTGCCAAGTGACACAATGAGAGGGCCTAATAGGGAGATTGTACCCTTAAGGGTACAAGGCCCATGTAACATGGTACCAGGACCATGTCACAAGTATAAAGGGCCATGTACTTGATGTGATGGGAAAGGTTATCCCACTTAATTATGGATTAAGTGTGTGCAACAACTTAAGGGTAGATTAGAAGGGAATTAGGATTATAATTAGTGCAAGTGGGGATGATGGAGGAAGTGACATTTGGAGAGAGAAAATAGGAATTAAATAATTAGATTTAATTTCTATTTGGAGGAAAAGTTATTTGGGGATTAAATAAAATAAATAAGGATATTTATTCAATTTAATAGGTGAATTGGATTGGAGTAAATAATTAAAAGTAATTATTTACTTTAGGCTAGGATTTAAGGATAATAGAAGAAATAGATAAAAATGAAGGTTAAGATAATTGAATATTAATTAAATAATAGGGTATTATTTAATTAATATGATGATATGAAATTTGGTTGAATTAGGGGTAACCAAATGTCAACAATCAATTTTAAGTTTCTACATTTTGCACCTCTTTGAGATGGTTTTACAAAGTAACATCATTTCAAAGAAGATTAAAATATATCACCTAAAAGAAGATTGTTAGATTAGGAAAGATACCCCAATCATTCAAAGGAGTGACTAGGTAGAAAGATGATGGGAGTAAAGATGAGGATTAGGATGCCCCCTTGGGAGGACACATCAGTTCAAGAGAACATAGGTGTGCTCTCAAAATGGATGAGAGGATGCACAGATAAATGAGGAAAATGATGCAAGATGATCGATATAAGGTAAGATGGGAAGAGGAAGAGATAACGGATGGGAAGATGAAGAGATTATGGATGGAGGATGTTTAAAGAGAGCAAGCACAAAGGATTCAAAGATAAACATGATGTTGTCCCAGTCAAGCTGAAAATCCAAGATTAAATGATGATGGATGGAGTGTTGTTGATATGGGAATGATATATTGCAAACAATGCAAGAATTAGGAATGATACATCTCGATGATGATGATTGGAGTGTTGTAGATGTGGGAATGATGTATCTTTAAACAACACAAGGATTGGGAAGGATACTGTTGGGAAATTTATGCCTCAACATTCTGGATCCCTTTTGGACTTTGGTGTTTTCTCCTTTTTTTTGGCCTTTACCACTGCACCGTTGCAAGCTTTACTTGGTGGCATGGTTGAGCGGTTTATTGCTTTACTACAAGCCACTTTGCTTGGTCTGATGGTTGGGCAGTGTTACCACCCCACCGTGGCGGTCTTCTTCTGGACTGGTGGTGGCGTGGTGAGTGGTGGCAGTGGGCGTGGTAGTTACCTCCATATCGCAGGGGTTGCTCGGTGGTGGCACGATAATACGATGAGCAGTGCGCTAGCAGAGCAATGCCTTACATGCTTACCGTGAGGTCTTTGTCTAGCAGTGGAGGTAGCATGGTGAATGGCACAAGAGTGGTGAGCTAGCAGAAGAAGGTTCACTGTCTTATCACTGGCAGTGAGAAGTCTCACTGCGATGGCCACGGTAAGACCGTTGGTGGTCTGCCAGATGGTCAACGCCCTACCATGGGGAGGCCTAGTCACCTCCGTGGTATTGTAGTATGACCATGGCAGTCTACTTGGCAGTCACCACCATATCATGGTGGGAAAAACCAAGCCCAACGGTGGCGTAGTTGCAGGCAAAGAATGGGTCGACATGGGCTCATTGCCATACCATGGTGGATGATTAGACTCAGAGCGATAGCGCAGGGGGAAGCTAGTATGAGCTCAAATCTCGGCTGACCAAGCTTGACTGAGATTGACTAGAATTCAAAGTGTCAAATGAATGGGAAAGCGACAGGTGGCAAGATCTCTATGATCTGATTGGCCAAAATATTATTTTTTGATTGCGATGAGCTGCATTAAATGAATGATTTGATTTGAAGGTTGACGAATATTTATCTGCAACCATTTTAATGTTGCATGGCTCGATGTGTGCTAATGGGTGGTGCACATTATTAGAGAATGATGGGAAGCTTGTAGGTGGGATAATGAATTATCCCAATGATCGTTGATTGCTTGAATGGGCAAAACAGGTAGGCACATGGTAATAGATTATAAAGTAATATCGTGTGCAAGTTTATTGTGACGATGAGTGAAGAGAGAGAGGCTGAGAGTGTTCGAGTGGTTTTGCATATTGTAGAATAACTATGAACACTTAGACTCTTAGATCAACAATGATGTGAACTTGAGATGCCTAGAGGCTAGGTTGGTTGTGAGGCTGGCTAAGATAGTCAACTGAGGAGCTAAAGGGAATCTACATAGTATGTCATTTGAAGACATTGTAACTGTGTGAAGATTTTGATATTGTGTTGCTTGCATTCTCTAGATGGACAAGATGTAATCTTCTGAAGAGCATAGCTCTAATATTGTATTGTAACTGTTTTGTTACTGAATAATACAAGTGAGTTGAGTGTTTTGGAGGGTGGGGTTTTTTTACTTGAAAGGGCTTTCCCGACGTATATCTTTGTGTCCACATGTTTGTCTTTCATTTTGTTTGATTCTACAATTTGAACTGTGCTTGTGTTGAATCTATATTTGTTAAGAATTTACTTTTCTTAGAAAGATCAATGGGGGATCCACTGTGCCTATTTCCGCTTTATGGAATTGTTTGTGTCTTTGGTGTGATTTGAAGAAATGAAAATCACTAAGGCGCTGTTGTCTTAGATGTCTAATCTATGATGATAGACCCATCTCGCATCCCCAACAAGTGGTATCAGAGCAGGTTGAGGGAGGTCAAGGCTTGATGACACCAAGAAGTGGTAAAAAAGCCTTCTCTTGGTTACTGAAGTTCTAGGTATTTCTCCTATGTAGATTTCTTAGCCTGACAAGCTTGAGGAAATCTGGAGGAATCTGTTGTTGCTTGATCCTTCGATGAGTGGAAGTTCCTGCTTCTTTGATTCAACACGCAACTTGAAAGACGTTGGAGAAGACTGGAGTTGATCATATTGTGGTAATGTGGTCTGAGGCTCTTGGTTGGTAGCAAATGATCATGATGCAAAGGGCGTGAGGTATGCTTAAGGTTGTGTTGCAGCCGTGGTCTCATACTGGGTGTTTGTGTGAGAGGCTCTCGGGCGGTATGGAGTTTCTTGTGTTGTTGTTTAGCGATGAAGTATTGTTCTTGTGTTGGGTGTTATGACTTAGCACTAAAGGTGGTTGCTTTGATTGCATGAAGGCTATGAAGTTGATCGTGACTCATCTAAAATTTTTGTATATCCTGGCTCTCTTGTATGCTTGTGCATGGATGTGGTCTTGGAACTGGTATGAAATGGACCTGTTGTTTCCTACTTACCTATATCTTGCACTCGCATGTTTCAGATTCATGTCTTTGGCTTTGAAGGGTTTTTGTAGATTTTCCAAAAAAGTTTATGATGCATATCCATGTTTCTTTTCATTCTTCTAGTTAACCATGTTAGTTATGTGTAGACTCTTGTGTCGTCTAGATGAGCAGTGAATATGGAGGTGCATGGGTGTTTTATAAACACTGTGGTTTTGCAGGTTTTGCATGGTCAAGTAAAACTTGTGGCTTGTGGAGTTGTTTTTAGGCTATTATCTAGACCCTAGTTTTTGGGGTATGACTAGATCAGATAGTTGCAGTTCAACATGGTTTTGAGGAGGTGTGATGTCTTCTTTGAAAGGGAGTGTTGGTATGTGTTTTTTCACTCAACATTCTTGAAGTGTTGCTTGTTGGTTTCCTAGAATATGGTGCTTGAGGTGTGGACGTGATTGGAAAATTGGATCTGTTGATGATCTAGTGTTTGAGTCAAGTTGTCTACATGGTTGTTCTCTTTGATGATCTCAGTTTTGTAGTTTCCAGTGTGATGATAGATTTGCAGGTTTTTTGTTGAAGTGGATCTATGAGTTGTGTGGCTGGTGGATTAGCTACCCATTGACTGTAGTGAGACAACTCGAAAGTGGACTATTAATATCCATGAAGTTGCTTCTATGATGGTGCAGATCTGTTAGCTAACCTTGTTTGTGGTCACTTGTGCATTGACGTAGCTATTTTGAGATGAGAGGATGGATGTAATTTGAGTACCTGAATAGTTAGTTATGGGGACCTATAGCATGTGAGTCATGATGTCATGCAGAGCTTGATACACTACCTAGTGTAATCTTTTGACAGTGATAGTGTTGACTCCGTAATTTGGTGATCTTGGTGCTATTTGATGTTGTTGTTTGGTGGACATGTTGTTAGTTGTACTTGGAGGTTATTTGGATCAGCAGGTGGTTGGTCATGATGATTGGAAAGCTCAATGTCATGGTTTAGTGGGAGATTTAGCAGTGACTATGGTTTCATCACTTGGTGGTGAATGATCTTCTTTGGTGTTGCAAATGCTTCTGGTGGGGCTCTTAAATCTTGTTGCTACAGAAGAGTTCTTTTGCATCTGCATGGTCACTATTTGAAGATGTGCAACATCTTGGAGCCATGGAGGATGTTGGTAATCTTTGGCTGAGATATTGGTAGTGCTTGACAGGTGATGTTGGTTTAGATTTTGTTTGCTTGATGTCATGAATACTCTTGATTTTACATTAGAGTTTTGGCATGTTGCATTGCTCTTGAGACCATAGCTTGTTCACTTGAAGCATGGTATCTTCTAAGGGGGATGGTAAGATCATGATGTCATGATAAATTCCTGTTTTCAACTAGTTTGGAGCTTTGACAGTGGTCTGATATTTGTCTATGTTTTGAGTACTTTGGTCATATGCTAGAAGACTTCATGTTAAGTGTAGTAATGTAGATTGGAGTTAGCATGAGATGACAGGTTGCTGGTGCTCATGGATGCATGGAGAATAAGGTGAGGCTGGAATTTCTTTGTGAATTTTGTTGGTTACAGTTGAAAGTCCGAGTAGCCTACACCTTGGTTGAATGTGAGTTCAACAGAGACTAGTGAGGAGATTGCTCTTGGGTAAGTCACGGTGGCTTGTATATCTTGGTGGAGCATGTTTTTCCTTCCTTCTTCTAGTCTGCTCGGCTATGTTTATTTGAAAGGTATTTTCCCATTATAGATTTTAGATATGTGATATGCTTTATCTTTCATGGATATGAATCTTGAGTTGTTTTAAGATTCTAGAGGATTCATAATGGAACGTGGACAACATAATGTATCTCCTTGTGATTTTGAGGAATGATAGGAGATTTTTCTATGGGTTAGTTTGATCTTCTTTATTGGGATGTGAAGAAGATCATTCTTGACACAACTGGCATTTAGAAGTGTATATAGGAGGATGCTACATGTTATGATTTCCAGTTTCCCTCTAATCTGGTCTTTTCTTCCTGTATGTTCGATTTGATATGACTTTAGATGTGAGATATCTTTGTGGAGCTGTGTTGGTTTTTTTTTTTTGTCATGTGTTGTCACTTGGGTGATGACACGAAGGTTCTTGAGCCTCCTTCTTCTATCAGATATGGATACCTTGGAAGAATTGTGGAAGACTGTTGAGAGAAATGATTCTTGCAGCAGGTGGTTCCAGGTTGTGCATATCAGTGTGGGTGTTCCTTGGAACTACATGGTTAATCTTTTCTATGTGTAGAGATTAGTGGACTTGGTATTCCTGGATCACGTGTGATGATGCGATGTATGCGTTCATCTGGACAATACCCTTGTAGTGGGAGTACTTGGTCATTTTTGATCTTTTGACTGTTGACACATGGTGCTTGTATTTTTGGTGCTGATGGGTTGGTTGTGCAATGGCATGAGCTCACTAATGTTCATACCTTGAGGTATGGGTGATTGGATGGATTTGCATAAGCTGTGGGTGCTATTTTTCAGTCGTGTGGGTTTGATCAGTTGGATGGGGGTAGTCTTTTTTTTTGTTGCAGTTATAGCAGATGGTTTATCTTGTTCTGAAGCATGGTGTTGGTCCTTGTTCACATTTTTAGGAGGAAGCCAGTATGTCTTTGTCAAGTGGGAGATTGTTGGGAAATTTATGCCCCAACATTCTAGATACCTTTCAGACTTGGGCATTTTCTCCTTCTTTTTGGCCTTTACCGTTGCAAGATTTACTTGGTTGCACGGTTGAGCAGTCTACTGCTTTACCACGGGCCACCTAGCTTGGTCTAGCGATTGGGTGGTGTTATCGCCCCACCACAACGGTCTTCTTCTGGACTAGTAGTGGCATGGTGAGCGATGACAATGGACCTGGCGGTTACCACCATACCGTAAGCATTGCTCGGCAGTGGAATGATAGCGTGGTGAGTGGCACGGTGGCAGAGCGATGCCTTACCTCCTTACTGCGGGGTCTCTATCTAGTGGAAGACGTAGCACGGTGAGCAACGTGGGAGTGGCGAGCTAGCAGAAGAAGGTTCACCGCCTTATTGCACATGGTGAGGAGTCTCACCATGGTGGCCACTGCCCTACCGTGGGGTGGCTTGGTGGCCTCCACGGTAGCGTGGTATGATCGTGGCGGTCTACTTGACAATCACCACCATACTGTGGTGGGAAAAACCAATCCCAACGGTGGCGTGGTTGCAGGCAGAGAATGGTTCAACATGGGCTCACTGCCATATCGTGGTGGATGATTAGACTTGGAGTGGTAGTGCGGGGGGAATCCAGTATGAGCTCGGAGCTCAGCCGACCTAGCTTGACTAGAATTCAAAACATTGAACAAATGGGAAAGTGACACGTGGCAATATCTTAATGATTTGATTGGCCAAAAGATTATTTCCCGATTACAATGAGTTGCATTATAGATATGTATCTGCAACCACTTTAATGTTGCACGGCTCGATGTGTGTTGATGGGTGGTGCACATTATTAGAGAATGATGAGAAGCTTGGAGGTGGGATACTGAATTATCCTAATGGTCATTGATTGCTTGAACGGGTAGAATAAGTAGGCACATGGTAAGAGATTATAAAGTAATCTCGTGTGCAAGTTTATTGTGATGATGAGCGAAGAGAGAGAGAGGCTAAGAGTGTTCCAACGGTTTTTCATATTGTAGAATAACCGTGAACACTTAGACTCTTAGATTAGCAAAGATGTGAACTTGAGATTCCTAGAGGTTGGGCTAGCCGTGAGACTAGCTAAGATAGTCAACTGAGGAGCTGAAGGGAATCTATATAGTATGTCATTTGAAGACATTGTAACTATGTGAAGATTCTATATATTGTGTTTCCTGCATTCTCCAGATGGACAAGATGTAATATTTTGAAGAGCATAGCTCTGATATTGTATTGTAATTGTTTTTTATTGAATAATACAAGTGAGTTGATTGTTTTGGAGGGTGGAGTTTTTTACCCAAAAGGGTTTTCCCCACGTATATCTTTGTGTCCACATGTTTGTCTTTCATTTTGTTTGATTCTTCCATCTGAATCTGTGCTTGTGTTGAATCTGCATTTTTTAAGCATTTACTTTTCTTAGAAAGATCAATGGGGGATCCATTGTGTCTGTTTCTGCTTTATGGCATAGTTTGTGTCTTTGGTGTGATTTGAAGAAATGAAAATCACTAAGGCACTACTATCTTAGATGTCTAATCTATGATGACAAACCCATATTGCATCCCCAACAAATACATGATGATGATGATTGGATTGGGATCAAGGCTTGCAACAAGGCTAGGAACAAGACCAAATATGTGATTGCGTGCTTTGTGCTAGATTGCATGGATGAGGATGTCTAAGGGCAAGGGATTTATAAAAAAGGATGAATATGATGGATAAAAAGATACTTAGACTAAAAAATCTATATTAGCCCAATAGATTGAAGGGATAATGAAATAATTAGGATGGGTGAGAAGATGCTTATACTAAAAAATCTATAGTTAGCCTAAAAGGAGTTAAGGGGTATTGAACTGATTGGGATGGATGAAAATATGATTAGAATAACAAATCTATATTATCCTAGAAGGATTGAATGGATTATGAAATGATGAGGATGGATGAAAAGATGCTTAGACTAGAAAATCTATACTAGCCTAATGAGATTGAAGGGATGGTGAATAATTAGGATAGATGAAAAGATGCTTAAAATAATATATATATATATTATCCTAACATGATTAAAGGGATAATGAGATGATTAAGATAGATGAAAATATTCTTAGACTAACAAATCTATATTAGCCTAAAAGAATTGAAGGGATGATGAAATGATATGATGGATGAGATGCATTTGATTACTTCAAGAGGAAGATGAGAGGATAGAAAAATTATGGATGCGGATTCATGTGCACACAAAATCTAGGATTAGGTGGATGTATGAAAGTAGATAAGATATGTAGATGGGGCATAATGATGAAGGATGAATGGATTAGAAAGGTGTAGGATAAATGGATGGGAAGATTTTGAGTGTCAAATTAAAACTACCATGTAGTGAGAACTTACTTTGATATAGCATGGGATATTATGCACCAGGATATGAGGAACCGAGGTGACTTCATATCTCATGCATGGGATTGAATCAAAAAACAAAAAGGTTATTCCATCATGTCGAAAATTCACAAAGGGCTTTAGTGGATACAATGCTAGAAAACCACAAGCATAAGGAATGCCCCATAATAACACAAGACCCTAGAGGATCTTGGTGGAAACAATGCAAGACATTCCAAGAAAACACAAAAAATAAAAATCCAAGACTATGCCCCTATTTTCACCATTCAAAGAACACCATGATATAATGGATCATGGTGACCTCGAGAAGGTAAAGTAGGATGCTCAAACTAAAGATAGAAAATATTCCAAAAGCACCAAAGAAATAACAAAAATCTCAAGTACCTTTTTTCATAAGCATGATGGATGGGATTGATGTGGTCTTATGTGAGGAATGATATATCCTATGAAGACCAAGGATGAGTAGATAAGATGAAATATTATCATTACAAGAGATGATCAAGATACCTAAAACCTAAGGGGGCTAACGAATTTTATTGAAGTACCAACTTGATAGGGGATCTTGGCAACATAACAAACACAAGGATGAGACCTAGTGACCAATATATGCGATAATGAGCCTATATGATGAGACAAGATTGACCTTATGTACAAGACACATGATATATAGAAGATGTACAATATTTAAAAGAGGATGTTGATTGCATGGAGCTTGGGAATTGGATAGTTATCCAAATGATCAAAATATTAATTATGAGGATAATTGGATGGATAGAAGAGTGATAAAAATCAATAGGAGATTAGTTGGATGTGGGAATGAGGTAGGAGTGATGACAATGGGATGGATGTCATTGGATTGCATGAAAGTAGCCCATAGATAAACACAATGACAAGGGATTATGGGATAGAATATGATAGGGATGAATGGATGGAGAGATAATAATGGGAAGATGGAAAAATGATAGGATGTATAGATAGGGAGATAATGATTTGGAGATGGAAGAGATTTTTGGATGGATGGATGGGAAAATAAGGATTTTAAAGATGGAAGGATGAGTAGATGAGGGGATAAGATGATAAGGATAGGGAGATGGAAGGATTATGAGATGATGGGGGGGAAATTCTAAAGGGATTAATGGAAGGAGGATAGAGAGACAAGGATGTGGAGATGGAAGGAAGATAGGATGAATTAGGATGGGTGGGATGGAATGGAATATTCAAGGACCATGTAACAAAGGAAGAAAATAACCCACTTTAGGTATGACATGCGTGATGAGGCAAGAGGGATGGAAAATAGGAGGATGGGAACATAATGGAGGTATATGGATGAGGAGATGATGGGTGGATAATGAAGGTAGATTTATGATAGAATAATGAGTGGAATGTAGATGGATGATAGAATGATGAGTGGATAAGGAAGGTAGATGGATGATAGCATGATGGGTGGATAAGGAATATGATAGTGTGTGGATAGATGGAATGCATTCCAAGATGTGCACAAAGAATGTATAAATATTTGGACCTGACTAAATCAAGATCACAAGGAGGATGAAAGGATTGAGATAAATGGCATATGATAGCTAGGATGAGTAAGATAGGTGGGAGGAAGGATATGAAGGATGGGGATGCTTATAATGAAGTTTACCCCCAAGTGTGGAAAGCAACTAGATGGGGGATTTACACATGAAAATTTTTTGCTAGGTTTTCATCATGGTATTTTCCTAAGGCACATATTTTCCAGGCTTTCACCATTGTAGTTCATTTATCTTTATACCTTTTTTTACTTTTTTGGGGATTTTTTAGATTTTTTAGAATTTTTTATTTTTACATGGATGGAGCTGGATGAGGATAGGGATATGGATAAGTGGATTTGGAAGATAGGTGGTACAAATATGGATGAAGTACTCAAGCATCAAGTTCCATACTGAGGTAATAAGAGCCCATGTTTGAAGTGACTACTAAATGTTGATACAACCTTGTTAGGATAGATAGATTATGCAATACCATGGACTAAACGAATTTGAGTGGAGAGATATGTGGGACAATGAATGTGATGTTGGAAAGTGTATGGATGGAATGATTGAAGGGGATTGTGATGGGAAGATTTTGTTAGGACCAACATTTCCACATACTATGATGGGTGGAATGATAGGAGGAGAAAGATATGGAGGATGTGGGGATGATGGAGGAATTAGGGTAGTGAATTTTGGGACCCAAAATAGATTTAGGAGATGAAGGATGAGGATGCATAGATTTTTGATGAGGTTGCCAACTCGAGCCACAAAGATCCACACACAAAACCAAAGGATATTAATATATTCGAAATAATGAACTTCTTACATGCAGAGGATCCCAAATCCTCAAGTTCTGCAATACATGCAAATTATAGAAAACTATAGAAATTCCCCTTTTCGCATTATGCGATTTTCTTCCCTAAAAACTACTCAAAATCAGAAACTAGCCCATAAATAACCCCTCCTTGGCTCGACGCCAAACAAAAAATTCTAATTATGAGTTTTTGGTAGTTTGGCAGCCAAAAGTACAATTTGAAACTCAAAATTAAATGACATTAAAAAATTAGCACATTATGAAAAATGCACCAACTTCTGGGAGCCATAACTTTAGATCCGACTATCGGATCTTCAATCATAATACCTTTTCGAAAAGCTCTTGAGAAAATATGAGGTGCTGAAAAGTGGGGCCTAAAGGCTAACCACTTTTATTTTCCACCAATTTTCGGGCCCATCTGGAGCCTCTAGGTACCTCAAAATTGGCTTTGAAGATTTTATAGGGCAAAAAGCAGAAACTGAAACTTGAATAACTTTTGAATTGGGAATGATCTTGAGTTGATTCTTTCACCAAAGTGCTTATTTTTTTGTTCTAAAGCTTCCCTTAAATTTCTGCCTCATCACACCTTCAAATTCATACCTGCTAAAAATAGCAGTTGAGCAGAAAAAGTAGAAAAATAGTTTTGAAAGTTGGGAATTCTTATTCAACGAAAAGGGTATCCAAAAATGCAAAAAAATTTACAAAAGCTAAATGAAAGTAAAGATATTTTTGGGTGATGCAAGATTTCCCTTACACCACTAGATGCTCCTGCATCAATTTTGGATTAGAAAATCTGGATGCTATTATGAATTTTTCATTTGAGTGCATTGTATTTGCGAACCCCTAAACCTGCATATGCACAAGAGCGACAAAACACATTAGTGGTTAGATCAAATGCATGTACACAAGAGTGAGATATTCCCCACAAAATCCATCTATTCAAACTAAAATTAGGAAAATGAAGAACATAAAATAAGAAATTAAACTAAATCCTAATTAAGCCAATAGATTGATGATCTTATGGGGGAATTGGTGTCAATGAAGTGTTGCAATTGGCCCTTTCCCAATTCTTAAGTAGCAATGGTATGTGATGGAGAAATGGTCAAATCTCCAAAGAGATTTGAGCATAACCTTGTTGCAAATCTTGAAAAGTGGTGAGTGATTGATTGAAATGGGCAAAACTGGCTCTCAATTGGAGAGAGTAACTTTGCATGAAGATTGGGGATAATGATGGATTTGAGTATAGTATTTTACTCAAATTGTGGATGATAGAATGAGAGGAAGAGTCTCTCATTTATAGATTTCAATCTTGGAAGAATGAGTGAAAATAAGCAAAGTGGGATAAAAGATAATCCAATGGCATTGTGCCACTTCTCCACATGTGAATGGCCAATGTTTGTGCAAGTTTTGATTAAAGTGCCCATAAATGCATTTGATTTGAATTTGAATTAGTGAGATGACTTGTTGAAGAGGGAAGGGAAATGAAGTTAATGTCACTTGGCTCAAGGTCAAGGACATGTAAGAGGCCTTAAATGCCTTGTTGGAAGGACTAAGTCCACTTGGACTCATTTGAATTCAAATGAGGGAATATTCCTTTTTGATGCTTTATGAGGGAAAATAGATAAATTAATAAATCAAAGTATTTGATTTATTGTGCAAGTTGCATTCTCTAGAGAATTTTAATGAAAGGGATTAACTTAATCATGGTTTTGATTAAATTAATGAAGAATTAAGTGATGTGACAATTTATACTTAAGTTTATGAATTGATTTAAGCCAAGAATTGAGAAGAAATGATTCATTAAATAAATGATTCGATTTATTTAATCAAGAAGAAACATGTTAGATTAAATCAAATAAGGTTTAATTTATTTAATTTAATAAGAGGACTTTAGAGAATTTAATCATATAAAATGATTTATTTAATTAAACAGATTAAATGAAATTGATTAATTTAATCAGGGGAGGTGAGAATGACTTAATTAAATGAATAATGATTCATTAGATTAAGAGACATAATATGATGAAATGTTGAGAAGGTGATTTAAGAGGAAATGTTGTTAGTAATCGAGATCAAGTGTGCCAAAACGAACTTGTACATTTTCCATGTCTACAATATCTTTTTGTTTTATGATCCACATGATTTTGATTTTTTATTTGATAGGCATTTTCGGCCTTTGGGATTGATTTGGATTTTGGATTGGATATTTTCTTTTATTCATCATATCCTTTTTTTGAGGGGACATGGGGATCTTTAGATTCATGCAGATGTTTGGATTTATGAATTTTTACTTTGACATACAAATTGCTTCCAATAGAAATGGTATGGGTGTGAGGAGATGAATTATGTGGAGATAATATGAGTGGGGTGATAGAGGTAGGATTTTGGAGATGATGTGTGGATGGAGGATGCTGGATGAATTTCATGGAGGTGTGCCTTTGTTGATCCTGTTTGAGGATTATGAGAGTGTGATGCATATGATAGGTGATAGGGATAGGTGGTTGGTGGATGAGAGGATGTGTAAGATAAGATAGAGGATGAGATTTTGAGATATAAGGGCCTGGAATAGATTTAGGAGATGAAGGATGGGTGATGGAGAATGGTGGAACATAAGAACCCAAAATGGATTTGGAGGATGAAGGAGGTATAGTGATAGTTTTTTTGAGCTGATATGATGGAGGAGGGGGGATGGTGGCAAATGTTTTGGTGGAATAATGGATAGTATCAAATGGTCATTTGGAAGAGGCCTACTTATGCTGTATGAAGGTTGTACCAAATTTTTTGGATTATGAGCCTTGAGATATGTAACCAAGGCCTTGTGCATGTGGATTTTCTTTGACATGGATGGGCTCCAATATACCTTTCTCATGAAGGCCTAAACCTTTGCCTTGATAGTTCATGGTCTTGAGAATTCAGTTTATAGTAGGATGCTTATTATTTTGGAAGCATGATGTGAATCCATTATTAGGTGGAGGAGGAAGGGTGGTGGATATTATTTGTTCTTCTTGTTCAAGAGAACCACCATGGGTGAAAGTAAGAGGACCAAGGGGATATGGAGGTGGTGTTAGGATATTTTGGATAGGAGGTGATAAAGGATCATGAGATGGAGTAGATGGGGTGGTAGGATCTTTATTTGGAGGAGGGGATGATAACGAATAATAAGAAGGATTAAGTTGGATGGTAGGATCTTGATTTGGATGAGGGGATGATAAGGAATCATGAGAGGGATTAGGTGGGATGGTATGATATTGATTTGGATTAGGGGATGATAAGAAATGATTTGGAACAAGCTCTTGGAATGATTCATCTTGTGTGGGTGGTGTGATGGTGGATGAGTGTTGGATGGAATGCTCAGATGGGGTGGATGGAAGGATAGAGGATGCATGAAGTTCATGGGAGTGGGTTTCCTTAATGCTAGGAGTAGGAGAAGGGGATTTGGTTTGGGTGGCTTTGATGGGTAGGATGGTTTCAATGGTTTGGATGGTGTTAGGAGTTGTAAGAAGAATGATAGGCATAAGATGGAGAATGGCCTCATCACTAATGAAAGTGCATGGTGGAGTGGGGTGAAATGACTCCACAAATTTGAGATGTGGATTTGGTGATTACTTCTTTATGAGGAGTCCTTGGATGGAATATGGAAAGCGATACTTGTATATTTTAGGCTTAGGTGGTATTTGGGAATAGATGAATGATTAGGGGAATATAGAAGAGGGGAAATAGTGGGTTGAATTGGATTTTGGATTGGAGAGTTAGGATTAGATGTTGGATTGGGAATGAATGGAGGATTAAAAGTAGGTGGAGGATTAGGATTAGTGGGGTGATCAAGATTAGATGGAGGATGGAAGTATGATGGATTGGAGGGATGATTAAGGTATGAGGGAGTGAAATGTGGAGTAAGGTAGGAGGAAGTGGATGGGGTATTGAGATAGAAAAACATGAATGGTGGATTGAGATAGAGAGGATGAGATGGTGGATTAATATAGGAGAAATCATTAGGAGGAGATGGATGATCAGGATCTTGATTGGAGGAAAAGGATTATGGATTGGGAGATGGTTTAGGGGATAGTGAGATGGTTTATTTTGACTAGGCTTGAAGGTGATATTATTATCATGCAAAGACAAAGGTTGAGATATGGATAAGGGAGAAGATGGAGGTATGTATATTGGATGAGAGGGATATGTGAGTGATGGATAAGAGGGAGATGTGGATTAGGGATAAGATAGGGATGTGGATGGGGGAGTTAATGGATTTACCTTATCAAAGGTAACATAAGTATTTATAATAGGTATGGATGGAGACATGATGGGATAGCTTGGATGATTGATTATTGGATGATTGATTAGATGTTGGAAGATGCTTGAGGAAATATTAGTAGTGATGATAGCATCAAGGGGATCTATTTTGTACTCATCTTGATCAGAAATACTTTCATCATCACCCTCAATGTAATCAGGATCTCCCTTGATTACTATTTTTGGAATTATTGAGAGAGAATAAGGATTCATAATGTTAGATTGGATGAGTATGGGTGGAAGAGATGAAAATAGATGATTATAATGTAAATGGAATGGAATAGAAAATATGGAAGGAGAGATCTTAAGATTTTTTTTTCTATTAGAACATATTAGATGTGGATGTAGTAAAGCTAAAACTATGATTTAGATTAAGCTCAGATTAGGATTTGATTGAAGCTCATATTAGGATAATTTTGGGAATATGGGGATAGGGTCTCCTGAGTTTAAGGATGCAGTTAAACTTATAGGGTGATTTTTGGATGGATGGTTGATAGCATCCTCTCAACTATGGTCGAGATCCTATGTAAAATTTTGATTGGATAGATTTACCACTTGAGATAGATTAAGTTCTCAAGAATGAGAAAATATTAATAACTTGGGATAGGTTAAGTTCCCAAGAAAGCGTTATGATGAATGATTGAGTTAGGTTTTAGGATCTAGATTAAATATATAAGGTTGGGTTTTAGATTTTGGATGATTTGGATGTTGATAGGATGGATTTAACTAAATAATTTCTCAAAGGGTATGGATAAGTGATCATTTGGAGCTTGATATGGAGTGGAAAAATGATTGGATTATGATTTTGAACTAGGGAGGACATTGACTATCCATGATAGGAAGGATTTTCTTTCTATAATTTTTATGGGAAATAGATCCACCCTAGAATAACATTAAATTTCTTGAGAATAAATAAGATCACCCAAGAGAAAAATTTACCAAGAACAAGGTAGATCCACCCAAGTAGATACATAATCACCCAAGAAGGAATTTTGGGTTGGATTGGGGGACTAGATAAGAAAAGATTCTCAAGAATAGAGTAGATTTTCCTTAGAGAGAGGATCCACCCAAGTGTAGAGTGGAGTCACCTAAGGGTGACTAGATGGAGATAGGATTACTACCTAGGCGGATCCATCCAAGAATAGAGAAGATTCCCCCAAGAGAGAGAATATCTACCGAAGTGTAGGGAAAATTCACCCAAGGATGATTGGATGTAGATGGGGTTAAATTCCTAGGGAGATCCACCCAATAATAGAGTGGATTTGCCCAAGAGAGAGAAGATCTACCCAAGCATAGAGTGGATTTTCCCAAGGATGACTAGATAAAGATGACAAAAGGACCAAACTTTGAAATCCAAAGATTGAAGATGGAAGATGGCATGATCTACCAAAGATATGAATTGGAAAAGAATAAGAAGAGATGCAAAAAATCACAAGCCTAGATTAGTCAAGTAGTTGTGTTAAAGTCCCACCAGCCTAGAAGCTAATATCTCAAGATCATTACAAAGAATGTCCCAATCAAGAGTCGATAGATAGGGATCTAGTGGCATAAGGGATCAACTTTTCCCTTTCTTTGGAGGTCCTGCGACCTTGCCTAAAGAGATCCTATCTCTAATCAAGGAGATACATGGTGATTAGCTTCAGGCATGATATTGTACCCTACACCACATTAAGCAACGATTGAAAGGTCTTGAGCTAGGCTAATACAAGGTTATCTAGTGCATCATCTAAATAACAAGAGGGTACATGAGGCACATATATGAACACTATCATGTCACAATCATGGGTTGGGAACATCAACTAAAACATTTCGAGCAACCTTGCACTCCTAGTTTGGAATGACCCAAACATCAAAGCTTCACTAAACAAGAAGTGACTAGATTAGGGTACAAATTGTGTTCTCCCCCCTTTCTATACCCTTTCAATTCATATGGTTCAAGTAATCCCTTAGGGTGATGAAATTCCCAAGAAGGCCTTCTAAAAGGAAGGAAATTCTAGGTGTTTCTAATATCCAAGTTCACATGAAACATAAGAAGAGAGCATACATGCAAACTAACACTCCTAGGATGGACCACAAGACTTAGATTACTTTATTATTTTTTATCCCAAGGCTCAAAAATAGTGCAAGGGGAGAACATACACTAATGAAGAGTCTTAAAAACAAAACACAATAAATAGACCCTTTAAAAATTGAAGTTTCCCTAGATTAGTGATAAAAAGATTCTTTAACCATTAAATTGCATAAGATATATTAGTATTTGTTTTATTTTTTATCTTTGACAAGCGATATCAAGCTGAATGATGAAGGAGCATCCTTGGTTGTAAAGAAATCTTGTATCAATAAAAAAAAATTATTTTCTTGCATTTCATTTAGTAGCAGTTTCAACAATTCATTTCATATTTCACTGCATTGTCATTTCTTAGCTCACATAGCAGAATATATCACCCATACGATGTCATCTACATCATATCTAGATTTAAGATCATTTGCATTTGTCTACAAAAAGTTATCACTCTCAAAATTTTACTATAATTCACAATCAGAGAATTTGGGCCAACTTGGTCCAAAATTCATAGTCTAGACCTATTCCTAAGTATGCAAAGCTTAATGGAACATCATACAAGAATTTTGGGTCCAAGGGGATATTTCTTGGTGATCCATGATTCATTTCATTGATCAATATATTATCTTTCATGTTTTAAGGTTAACCTTCATATTTGATCATCTATTGAGTTTTGTAAACCTTTGAGGTCAATGCAGACCTTTGTTGGAGCTGAATATTTATATTTAAGGTCATTTGTAAGCATTTGGAAAGCATTCATTTTTAGTTAGTGATAGTTAGATAGTTATATTTTTCAATCATCATCCCCATTGAGGGAATATAATAAGGGCTTAGGCCAGTTGTAAAGTTGAAATCCCTTGCAATAGGCCTATGAGCCTTGGTTATTCACCCATGAGGCATATGATGCATGTAATATTTCCAATTCAATAAAGATATGTGTTTCCAAGATATTTTCTTGTGTTATTGTTGTCAAATAGATTACACCTGAATGCTTGAATGATTAAATTCAGCAATCTATTGAAACATGGGAACTATCTTCAGGCTCTGGGTATTCCTATGGCGAAGATAAACCTCCAGATTCTAGGCTGGTTCCTATATGATTCTTTGATTATGGACTTAAAAATAGATGGGATAAGGGAAAAAGATTTAATCTAATAGAAAACTGAACTTAAAATGAATGGTGATGCACCTAAATGTAAATGATGAGCAAACTAATTCACAACTATTAATCATAAAATTTGTTTTCACAACTCAAATTGGGAAATCTAATCACATCAATATTTCATAAAAGGCCTAATCATCTATCTTCTATGAAGGAAGTGGTGTTTTCACAACCTGAAAGAAAGAAAAACTAGTTGCGCAACCTATGACTTGTGACTAAAATTACTTTCGTGTACATGCATCCATGAATGACAAAAATTTAAAGGTTTCAAGATTAAAACTCATTAAATTTAAATTCACATCACTCAAAACATACAAGACATCTAAGAATAAGAAGGATAACATTTGATTTTAATGAAATAGAAGGAAAAAATTCTACAGATGATACTCTAACATAACCTGTAAAGATGCTAAGTATATTAAAATTACCTATGACCTGTGACTAAAATTACTTTCGTGTACATGCATCCATGAATGACACGGAAATTTAAAGGTTTCAAGATTAAAACTCATTAAATTTAAATTCACATCACTCAAAACATACAAGACATCTGAGAATGAGAAGGATAACATTCGATTTTAATGAAATAGAAGGAAAAACTTCTGCAAATGATACTCTAACATAACCTGTAAAGATGCTAAATATATTAAAATCTATAAAATGAGTACAAGGAAAGTCTCTACTTTGCAAAAAATGCAAAGGTAAAAGAAGCAAGAACTAGCAAAAAAACGTTTTTCTTTACAATATATAACTTTTCTCTCTCCAAGAGGCATGCAAAAAAAAAAGAACTACAACTAACTGCCTTCTAAAAATAATCTCTCCAAGGTGATCCATGAGAAAACTCAAAAATCCCTAAAAATAAGGGATCAAACTGCAACAAATTGAGCAAAAATAGCTCCAAGATGACCCTCTCCATGTGTTTGACCAAGAAGTTGATCAAAACTCCTCAAATTGCTCCTCAAATCATGCAAAAAGGCTCCAAATAACCATAGCTAGCTCAACTCATCAATTTGCATGATCTTTCTTTTTGCAAAAATGATTGTGAGTAAAAAAATAAACTAATTAAATAATTACTCTATTATTGGTTACAACTTGTACTTATTTGATTTTACAATTTGTAAAAAATAATAGAGTAACTTGAAGAATATTACTTCATTATTTATTTACAATTTATTTATTTGTACAATCATGCATGAAAAATATAACTCCTTATCACTCCAAATACCATGCACAAATGAAAACAACTATCTCTTCAATGTCGTATCACTCCAAATATCATTCAAAAATGGCCTCTCTGCCATGTACACCTATCATGCAAGAAAGGAAAGGTCCTTTTATAGTCCACGATACCAGGCATTTTTTTTTTGGGTCTACAAATGGCTTCTAGTATATGGGACTCCTTGTACTCCTGATATGAGGGAGGCACCTAACTCATGCTCCACAATATGAGGTGTACATACCTTACCCCTGCAGGATTTCAACTTGTGACCTCTCATTTAAGAGTGCAAGATGAAATGCAAGTCCTTTGTCTTTGTGCATATAGTTGACTTTCGATGAAAGTATTATAAGGAATAACATCATTTCATTTGACCCTATTCGGTTATCCTACATGATACATGTGATATGAAGGGAATCTTGTCTTATCTCTAAATAAATGATGAAAAGGAACATCTTAGACCATGCAATGTCAACCATGAGGAAAACGAATGTTTGTTTGACTATGTGATATTCGACCTCCAAGGAAAGAAAAGTTTACTTTGAAATATCACAAGGCATAATTCTTACCCTTATTACTACCGACCACCTTTTGACATGCAAAGTGCCCCTCCTATCAGCCATTGCTTGTGACAGTGATTAGGTCAATGACTTTATAAGTCAATACTAGAGTGATAATTTGAAATGATTTATTTTTTAAAACTATGGTAAAAAAGATTCATCATTCAGATTAGGGCAATGCAAAAAGAATCAAACCCTAAAAAATGCTCATTATCCATTTTGCATCATTAATTTTAACTCTTCAGCTAGAGAAGTTGAGCACTGCCATCACTAGGGTTTTGAATCGATCCATCTTGGAGTCCTCTATGAGAAATGTCATTCCTATCTAGAGATTTCAATGGAGAATCTCCATCCCTTTTATGCATGGTATGCTCATCTCCTATGTTTATTGTGAACGAGAAACAATTTTTTTGTTTGTTCTTACGCAAAATCTATTTGAAAGATGCTTTTGTTTCTCTATAAGCTTAGAAAATCTGTTACATGATTCTCCTCCATTCGATGCCATCATGGATGCTTGATTTCAATATTTTGACTTGGATCACTTCTTGTTGTTTGGAAGAAACTTCCGAATCATTTCACAAGAAAAAATGTAGAGGTGAGACACCTTGTCTCAGTCTTGACTATAGGCATCCATTTTTTGTGGTATATTGGCCCTTTAGGCCATATTTATGCTTGATTTTATGATACATTATTTTGATATTATTGATGCCCTTTCTACCTTTCAATTCAGTCCACCACGATGAGTATTGATTCGAGCTTTATTAGATGGAGGCATTAAGCTTGAAATACTATCTCCTTTGATGCATAGTACATTTTCTTTTCTTTATTTCACAACTCTTTTTGTATTCTGTGATATGCATGGAGACTATCCTTCATTTGACTACAACCTACTTGTATCTTCAATTAAGAGTGTTTATTCCTTTGCAGAAAGGAAGTATTTCATGAAAAGCCTCCTTTATCTTAAGGAATTAATTCAACCCTAAACTCTTGAGGCTTAAGGGAGCTCCAAGCCATGGTTTTCTTTGATTTTATTTAGAGGTGTGAAGGGGAAAAAATGTGCTAATCTAAAGTGCAAAACAAACTAGAATTCAATAAGAGCACTAACACACCTAACACCTCAAATGATTAGTCTAGTTGGATTCAAAACAAAGCAAGATGAAGATATACCTTGTTTCGAATCAATCCTTTGGTTGGCCTTTGTTATCGCTTTGATGTGTGCTCCTTAGAATGACAACTTGCAATAATGATGGTAGATGGGTGCTTAATGGAGATAGATGGAATGAAATAATAGATTCTAAGATGCAAGGGCAAGTGCTAAAATGGCTAACATAAATGGCTAAAATGACTTGAAGAATATGAGAGCATAAGTTAGCTAAGAATGCATAAGAGATGACTCATTTTCTAAAATATGCAAGGTCCTTTAATGAAGGAAGGGGGGGATATTTATAGATGAGGTTGAATTCTCTAGAGAATTCAATGGTCCAGATTGAGCCACCATGGCCAAGATGGAGGGCTATGGTGAGTTGAGTACTCACAAGCCCTCACATCTTGACATGTCGTGGGTGAGTTGTACAAAGGACAAGGTGAGATGGCAAGGGTACAAATGACATGGAAGAGGCCATGTGGTCCCAAGGTACTTACAAGTACCTTGGGATGAGAGAGGATCTCCACAAAAAGTAATCCCTTGGCCCCATATGGGGCTGAAAGTGACAAGTGATATCTTTTAGAAAGTCATCCCTTGTCAACCTGGGGAATGGGAAAGGCCTTGAAGAAATAAAAGTGTATTTTTAATTCACTTTTTGGGAGAGACAAAAGGATAAAACAAGATTCCTCTAAAAGAGGTCTTTGTCCTTTAGGTACAATGTGACACATGAGATGTCATGGGGAAACAAATGCATGGGGGGAATAAGTGTGAATTTTTAATTCATATGGGGAATAGGTCAACCCAAAAAAGGTAAGTACCAAGAAGGTTGACTTAAGAACATGTTAAAAGGGATAAGTGATTAGGATTAGGATTGTGCAATCATGTGATTAGATTAATTAATGATGATTAGAGGCAAGTGGCAAGTTATGGAGGATTAATTAAACTAAACCAGATTAATGAAAAAGGTTATGAAGGATGTGACAAGGAGAGAGAAAGAATGAATTAAAAATTGAAAAAGATAATTGACTAAATTAAATAAATTGATTGCATTTATTTGATTTTGAGAGGACATGGAAAAGGATAAAGTATTTAATTAATACTTTTGGGAACCTTAGGGAAAAGGGATGATATTAATTAAATGCATCATTTAATTAATATAGATGGATTAAATGAATAAATGATGGGATTATGACCATATGAAAGTGGTGAAATTTGGATGTTGTTACAAAGTGGCATCATTTCAAAGACAATTAAAATATAGCATGTAGAAGAAGATGGTTAAATTAATGAATATGCCTCAATCATTTGAGGAGTGACTAGGAGGAAAGATTATGGGAGTGAAGATGAAGATTAGGGATTGAGGATGCCCCCTCAAGAGGACATGTGGGTTTAAGAGAACACATATGTGCTCTCGAAATGGATGAGATAATGCAAGGGTAGATGGGGAAGATGATGCAAAATTATGGATGAGAGAGGAGGGTGTTATCAAGAGATAAAGGTAAGCACAAATGGATTCTAAGATAAATATGATGTTGCCCCAGTCAAGTTACAAGCCAGGATGGATTGATGGTAAATGAAGTGTTGTTGATGAGGGAATGATACATCCCAAAACAACACAAGGATAGGGAAGGATACATCCTAGAACAACACAAGGACAGGGAAGGATACATCTCGTTGTTGATGATGATGATGATAGCGTTGTTGATGAGGGAAGGATACATCTCAAAACAACACAAAAGGATAGGGAAAGATACATCTCGATGATGATGATGAGGATGATGATTGGGTCAAGGTGTGTAGCAAGGCTAGGAACAAGACCAAGGATGTGATTAGATGATTTGTGCTAGATTGAATGGATGAGGATTGGATGGAGATGTGAGATGGCTAAATTGAATGAAGATGATGGAGGTAAAGATGCAATGCAATGCAAGTTGCCATTTTCAAAGCATTGATTTTTGCTATAACATAGGACACCAGGTACCATGGTATGTAGAACCAAGGTGGATTAGTGTCTAATGCAAAAAAAAACACAATAAACAAGAAGGCTATCCCAACACCCCAAAGTCGCGATGAGATAACCACAAGCACAAAAGGATGTCCCAGTGTAACACAAGACCACGAAGGTCTTGGTGGGTACTACATGTGACAACCAGACAAAAGAAAAATCAATATATGCCCCTATGTTAACTAGAAAACACCATAATATGATGGATCCTGGTGGTCTTGACAAGTGATGATAGGGAGCTCAAATGATAAATAAAAACCAAAAACATCAAAAGATTGCAATAAATTTCAAAACATCCTTTGCCATAGGATCAAGATGATGGATGGGGTTGATGTGGTCTGTTAGGAAGGATACATCCTATTGAGACCAAAGATTGAGGATAGGTTGGTTGATCGACAAGACGCATGATATTAAAAACCAAATGGATCTATGAGACTAATGAACTTTGTTTGTAAGTGCCAACTAGGATAGGGACATACTTGACGACACAATAAGACGATAGGATGATAGGATGAAAAGACACAAGAAAAAAAACCCTAAAGACCTAGGGGCTCAAGGGTTGATCAAAGATCAGCCTTTCCTACGTGAAAGCATAGAGCCCTCGTAGTTCAATAAAAGACCATGGATAAAAGTGAAAAGAGGAAAACAAAGACCTTGATGAATAGATACATATGGGATAGACCAATGTCCTAGGGGCGGATCAAATGATCGACCTTGCCTACATGAAAACATAGGGGAAACATAGTTCAATGTAAGGCCAAATATAGACAATGGAAGATGACAAGATAGAACCCCGGGGGCAGATGAAATGATTGACCTTGCCTACGTGAAAGTGGAGGGGCAACGTAGTTCGACACAAGACCAACGATAGACAATGGATAAGGGATGATGAGACGACCATGATAAATGGATAAAAGGATGGAGCCTATATGATTAGCCATGTGGATAGGATGGGTGATATGTTGGATGTGGGTTATGTGAAGCTCAAGGATGGGATAGTTATTTAGGTCATTAGAAGAGGAATTGGGAGGAGGAGATGATGGATAGATGAGTGATGAATAGTGATGATATAGTAGGAAGATGTGAGGAATACATAGGAATGATGATAGTGAGATGAATGACAGTGGATTGAATTGGTTTAGCCTATAGCTAGATACCAATGACAAGGGATGATGAGATGGAAGGAAAATAGAGATAAATGGATGAATTGATAAAGATGGAGGAGATAGAAAGATGGTAGGATAGGTGGATAGAGGGACAAGGATTTGGTAATATGGATAGGAAGATAAGGATAGGGATATGGGTGGGTAGATAAGGATGAAAGGACGAAAAAGGACTAGTGGATGTGAGTATAGGAAGATAAGGATTTGGTAGATGGAAGGGATTACTGGATGGATGAAGGGATAGGGAGGTAAGGATGGGAAGGATGGGGAGATGGAAAGGATTCCTTGGAGGGATGGATGGACGATGTATCCAAGGACTCTATCATAAATAAGGAGATTTCCCCACTCTAGATGTGTCATGCATGACAAGGCAGGAGGGATAGAAGGATGGGTGGATAAGGAAGTGAGACAAACATGGAGAGGAGATATAGATAAGGAAGGGAGATAGAAGCTGACATGATGGATAGATGATGAAGGTAGATGGATGTAGATAATATGCTTGGATTAGTAGTGTATGGATGAGGGGAATATATGCCAAGAGGTGTCCAAAGCATGTATAGATGTTTTCCCCTATTTAGGTCAAGATCACAAGGAAGATGGAGGGACTGGGGTAGATTGGATAGGATGGATAGGATGTGGAAGATAGGAAGATAGAGGAGATGGAGGAATGGGGTGCATAAGTGGAAGTTACCTCCAATTGTGGAAGTAGACTATATGGGGGATTTATGCATGTCGCCTATTTGCCAGGTTTTCATCATGGTACTTATCCAAGGTGCTTATTTGCCAAGTTTTTAACATTGGATGAATTAGTTCTCTTTACTATTTTTTTTTTCATTTTTCAGACAAAAATATAGATGGAGATGGATAAGCATAGGGATGAATGTATAAATGGATGTGGAAGACATATGAGAAAGGGGATGGACGAAGGACTCAAGCATCAAGTTTTATAGGAGGAAAAAAGAGTACATGTGTATTGGATGTTGGTACAACTTGATTATGCAAGAGGATGGATTAGAGGGATTTGATAAGGGATGGGATACTGGAAGGTGTATGGATGGAATGATGGAGTGGATGTGTGATGGGGGAAGGTGTTCAAGACCAACATTGGCACATGTGGTGGATGTGAAATGATAGCAGGAGAATGTGGCGATAATGGAGGCATTGGGATAGGGAACTTTGGGACATAAGGACCTAAAATAGATTTAGGAGATGGAGGATGTGAAGTATTAGCTTTGGGATTAGCAACTTTGGATGTCGTCATGTATGTTTCATTTTAAGGCTTTGCCTCTTTTTGCTTTGGGATCCACATGGTTTTGACTTTTGCTTTAGTGGGCCTTTGTGGATATTTGGATGGATTTGGATGTTGGATTTTCTTTTTCTTTTAGCAACATGTATTTTTAAGGGGACATGGGGAACTGTAGATTCATGTAGATGGTTGGATTTATGCATTTTTACTTTAGCATCCAAAGTGCTTTTAGTAGCAATAGGATGGGTATGAGGAGATGGATAATGTGGAGAAGACATGGATGGAGTGAGAGAAGTAGGATTTTGATGAGGATGTGTGGATGGAGGATGCGAGATAGCATGCATGGAGGGGTACCTTTGTTGATCCTGATTAGGAGTTATGAATTTAGGATTTGTAGGAGGTGTGTGATAGATAGGGGATGGATGGATGAGATTTGGATGGGGAGGATGTATTATGGTGGATGGAGGTACATAAGGGCCCAAAATAGATGTAGTAGATGGAGGATGAGCAATGGTGTGGAATTAGAGGACGAAAGAGGAAGATGGACAGTTGTTTTGTGGTAATGATGGAAGAGGGGGGGTGGTGAAAAATGTTTTGGTAGAATGATGGGAAGTACCTCTTGTGCCTTTAGAAGAGGATTGTTTAGGATGCATGGAGGTTGTACCAACACTTCTAGAGTGTGAGTCTTGGGAGACATATCCAAGACTGTGTGTACCTGGATGTTCTTTGACCTGGATGGGTTCTAAAATACCTTGCCCATGAAGGCCTAAACCTTTTCCCTCATAGTTCATGTTCTCGAGCATGCGATCTATGGTAGGATGCTTATTATTTTGGAAGCATGATGTGATTCTGTTAGTAGGTGGAGGAGGAAAGGTGGTGCATAGACTTTTTTTTCCTCCTATAAGAAGACCACCATGGAAGAGTGTAATGTTACCAAGGTCATATAACAGTGGCGTTGGGATGGCAAAGCTAAGAGGTGATGGAGGATTGTGCAATGGAGATGAGGGGATATCAACATCTTGATTTGGAGGAGGAAATGATAAGGGATCTTCGAAGATGGATTAGGTGGTATGATAGGATCTGGATTGGTGGCAGTGGGTGATAAGGGCTCATGAGATGGATCAATCGGATCTTGAGTGCAAAGGGAATCCTGAGATGGAGTGGATGAGCTAGTGTGATCTTGAGACAGGGTAGATGGGACGATAGGATCAGGATTTGGTTGAGGAAAGGAATCATGAGATGGGATGGATGGAGGTCTTTGATCTTGAAATAGAGTAGATAGGATTGCAGGATCCTAACTTGGGGGAGGGGATATGCCTGCAGGCTTTGGATCGAGCTCTTAGCATGGCTCTGCTTGTGTAGGAGGCATGATGAGGGAGGAGTGTTGGAGGGACTCCATAAGTGTTGGAGATGGAAGGATGGAATATTCATGAAGGTCATGGGATTAAAGTTTAGTAATGTGAGGACTAGGAGGAGTGGATTGGATGTCTCCAAGGGTTTGGGTGGATCTAGAAGTAGAAAATGGGGATTCAATGGGTTTGATGGGCTCAACTGTTTGGATGGTGTTAGGAATGGTAATGGGAGTGATTGGTGTAGGATGGGGAAGGGCCTTGTCACTAGTGACCGAGAATGATAGAGTGGGAGGGCATCGCTCCATGACATCAAGATGTGGATTTGGGGATGTATTTTCGGTCATGAGTCCTTGGACGACACTTGGAAGGGATATTGGATAAGGTGGGGTGATGGAAATAGGTAGAGGATTTGGATGACTAGGAGTAGATAAGAGGATGGGGATGGATGGAGGATTAGGGATTGGTGAATTAGGATTAGATAAAGGGATGGAAGTGGATGTAGAACTAGGAGGAGATGGAGGATTAGGGTTATGGATTAGTGGATCAGGATTAGATGAGTGGGGGGGATTGGATGGAGGACTAGGAGTAGATGGAGTATTAGGATTAGATGAGTGAAGGGGATTGGATGCAGGAATAGGAGTAGATGGAGGATTAGGGTTAGGGATTGGTGGATTATGATTAGATGTAGGATTAAGAGTAGATGGAGGATTAGGGTCATGGATTGGTGGATTAGGATTAGATTAGGGGATTGGTGGATTAGGATTAGATGGAGGATTAAGATATAATGTAGTGAAGGGAAGGTGATGCAAGAGGATGCATATGATGAATTAAGATAGGGGGATGGAAATGTTGGATTAGGTTGGAGAGATTGGGATGGTGGATGATAGTAGGAAGATGTGGACGATGGATTATGATGGGGAGATGTGGGTGGTAGATTCTTGTAGGAGGACATGGATGGAGGATTAGGACAACAATATGTGGAGGCTAGATTAAGGTAGGGATATTGAGATGGTGGATTGTGATAGGAAGGTGTGGATGTTGGATTAGAAGAGGAGGATTAAGGTGGTGGACTACCATAGGAAGACATGTATGGTGGGTTAGCATAGAAGGATATGGATGATGGATTAGGATAAGAAATTGAGATGGTGGATTAGGATAAGAGGAATATTGGGATGGTGGATTATGATAGGAATGCATGAGTGTTGGATTGGGATGTGGGATTAAGGTAGAGATATTGGGATTGTTGATGATGATAAGGATAGGAGTATGGGGATGGTAGGTTATTATAAGAGGATGTGGATGTTGGATAGGATAGACGTGGAGAGGGAGGACATGATGAATATGTTGATGGTGAGAATGTTGGATATCCCTTATCACGGGTAGCATAAGGACTATTATTAGATACAAATTAAGGCATGGTGGGATAGTTTGGAGAAGTGATTGGATTTTGGGGCGCGATTGGAAAAAAATTTCTAGAAATGATAGCATCAAGGGAATCCATATTACACTCTTCATGATCAACAAGACTTTCATTATCGTCATCAACATAGTTAGGATTCCCCTTGACTACTATTATTGGTCGTGCAAGAGGGGGATAAGGATTCATGACGTTATAGGGAACATATATGGATTGCAAAGATGAGAATAGATGGTTAGAAGAGAATAATAGATGATGAAAATATAAATAGGATGGATTGGAGGATGAAGGAAGAAGAGATCGAAAGATGGATGAAAGCTCAAATCGGGATTCAGGGTAAGCTCAGATGGAGATTGCATTAGGATGATGGGATTAAAGCTAATATTAGAATTAGATTAAATCTTATATTAGAATTGGATTAAGGCTTAGACCAAGTTTAGGGGTTTTAACTAGAGGATGCAAGGTGTTGACAATTAGATTTTTGCCAGATTTGGCAGTTTTCAAAAATTGTAAAATTTTGCCTTTTTAGGAAACTACATAGGCATACCTTTGAGAGTCTATTTTTTTCCCAAAAAAACCCCAAAAATAAGATAGGATGAATTTCCAACTAACATCCCAAATATGAGACATGTATTCCAAGTTATTGATGAAAACGAGTTTTCAAAAACGAAAAAAAACACTAAATTATGATTTTGAGGGTCAAAACGAAACTTTGAGGCCTAAAAAATGTGCTAAAATAGGGTCCAACCAACTCATGATCAATTGGGAATCCACATGCCAACTCGTAATGCCACCACCTGTAAAATTTTAGCCAAAACCCACATCCGAGTCAAAAGTTATGGCCTCTGAAAGTTTCTGCATAAAAATCACAACCCTCAAAACGAAGTCTAGATGATTGGGATGGATGATTTGATGATAGATATGGAATCCAATGATGTTATAAGAAGCACCTATGTGGTCTGGTCAATGAAATGATGACTTTCATAAAATGTCCATAGATGCTTGGAACGAGGAAATGACCACTTGAAACAGGTGATCAGATATTTAGAATGGACAGATGAATGGTCAAGTGGGGTAAACAGGTATCCCAAATGAGGGAACAACACCCAAAATGGAAAAATGGGTTATTGGAACAGGTGAACGACTTCCCGGTATGGGTGAACAACTGGCGAACAAATGTCAAAAAAGGTTGTTTGGGGGGCAAGGTCACCCATTGAGGGAAAGGCTGCCCCTTTATGTTGGGTGTGGCTACCGCTTGGGCGTAGTCGGTCTTTTATTTTGGGTGTGGCCACCCATTGGGCATAGTCAATCTTTGGGTGTGGTCGCCCCTTGGGCATAGTCGGTCTTTGGGTGTGGCCACCTTTTGGGCGCATTCTATCTTTTGTGTTGGGTGTGGCCGCCCCCTTGGGCGTAGTTGATCTTTGGGTGTGGTCGCCCCTTGCGCGTAGTCATTCTTTTGTGAACTGGTTTGAACCCAACTTAGTCAAAAGAAAACAATGATGGAAAAGGATGCAAAACAACAAGTAAAAGGCCAAAATTGACTAACAAGTATTGATTTTTCAGAAAAAAAACACTTCAAGCAACACAATCCTAAGATTAGTAAGAAGGGTATGGCAAACACAGTTCTCTAACTAGGATAAACAAGGTGATCTAGGGAGTCTTCGATATACACACAGTATGTGAGGCCCAAACCATGAAAACTAGTCTGTCACAAGCATGATTCAGGAGCAACCAATGAGAGACTGAGAGCTCAGACCAACCCTTCACGTTTACCTAGGTATCACCCTGGCTTCGATGCTCTGCTAGACACGACATGACTGCATTGAGGTACAAATTTTGCTCTCCCCCCTTTATATACCCCGTCGGTAACACGTGGTTGGAATCGTCCCTTGGGGTGATGAAATCCCCAAGCAGGTCTCACTAATAAAATGAAAAAGGGATATAAAAATGGACTAAGTGAGCTACGGTTTCTCTTCATCCAAGATCACCAAATGGCACAAGGGGATTGGATATGTCAATAACGCACTTCAAATATGACAAACAGATTCATTGACCCTTTAATTAATCCTATATTCCTATTTTAAGAAAAATGAAAAGACAAGACTAATTGGACACAATTTTCCACTTGCAAAACACATGTCAGTAGTTTCATTTTTCTTGTCTTTGACAAGCAAAATTTGTGATCTTGCAGCAAATAGTCATCTGAAAATGATGGAAAATAGCAGCACAAAAGTTTGTTGCTAGGGCAGGGCCACCCCTCCAGGTCACGGCCGCCCAAACATAAAATCTACGAGGAAAATAGTCAAAAGAATGATAAAAACAACAACATAATAGTCTAGTGCTAGGTCAAGGACGCCCCTCTAGGTTAAGGGTCACGCAAACATGAAATCTGCAAGGAAAATAGTAAAAAACATGATAAAAACAGTAGCAGAATAGTCTGCCGCTAGGTCAAGGCCACCTAAACATGAAATCTGCAAGGAAAATAGTAAAAAAAATCATGAAAACAACAACAGAAAAATCTGCTGCTAGGTTAGGGACACCCCTCCAGGTCATGGCCGCCCAAATAGAGAACCTGCGACAAAAACATTTAGAAAACAAAGCAAAATAGCAGCAGAAAAGTCTCCTGCCAAATCAGGGCCGCCCTTCTAGGTCAGAGCCACCCAAACAGTAAATCTGCACCCAAAAAATGTCAAAAACCAGAGCAAAACATCAATAGAAAAGTTTGTTGCCAAGTCAAGACCACCCCTCTAGGTCAGGGGCGCCCAAACATGGAACCTACACCAAAAAATTGTCAGAAAATAGAGCAAAACAACAACAAAAAAGTCTACTGCCAGGTCAGGGCCGCCCCTCCAGGTCATGGGCACCCAAATAGTGGGCAAGGCCGCCCCTCTATGTCAAAATCTACAAAAATCTTAAAATGAAAACTGTTATTTGAAAAAGACCCGTGACATGGGTCCCACTGGGCGTGCTAGAAATGTGAAGGGGAAAAAATGTGTTAATCTAAAGTGCAAAACAAACTAGAATGTAAGAAGAGCACAAAAACACTTAACACCTCAAATGATTAGCCTAGTTGGATTCAAACAAAGCAAGCTGAAGATAAACAAAATGATTATACCTTGTCTCAAATCAATCCTTTGGTTGGCCCTTGATATCGCTTTGTTGTGTGCTCCTTGGATTGGTAACTTGCAATAATGATGGTAGATGGGTGCTTGATGGAGGTAGATGGAATGCAATAATGGATTCTAAGATGCAAAGGAAAGTGCTAAAATGGCTAACATAAATGGCTAAAATGACTTTAATAATATGAGAGCATAAGTTAGCTAAGAATGCATAAGAGATGAATCTTTTTCTAAAAGATGCAAGGTCCTTTAATGAAGGAAGAGGGGGGTATTTATAGATGAAGTTGAATCCTCAATTCTGTCCAGATTGAGCCACCATGGCCAAGATGGAGGGCTATGGTGAGTTGAGGACTCAAAAGCCCTCACATCTTGACATGTGGCGGGTGAGTTATCTAAAGGACAAGGTGAGATGACAAGGGTACAAATGACATGGAAGAGGCCATGTGGTCCCAAGGTACTTGCAAGTACCTTGGGATGAGAGAGGATCTCCACAAAAATTAATCCCTTGGCCTCATATGGGGCTAAAAGTGACAAGTGATGTCTTTTAGAAAGTCACCCCTTGTCAACAAGGAGAATGGGAAAGGCCTTGAAGAAATAAAAGTGTATTTTTAATTCACTTTTTGGGAGAGACCAAAGGATAAAACAAGATTCCTCTAAAAGAGGTCCTTGTCTTTTGGGTACGATGTGACACATGAGATGTCATGGGGAAGACAAATTCATGGGGGGAATAAATGTGAATTTTTAATTCACATGGGGAAGAGGTCAACCCAAAAAAGGTAAGTACCAAGAAGGTTAACTTAAGGACATGTTAAAAGGGGTAAGTGATTAGGATTAGGATTGTACAATCAAGTGATTATATTAATTAATGATGATTAAAGGCAAGTGACAAGTTATGGAGGATGTGATATTAATCCTAATTAAGGATATGCACATCTTAATGGAAGATTAATTAAATTGACCCATATTAATGAAAAAGTTATGGAGGATGTGACAAGGAGAGATAAAAAATGAACTAAAAATTGAAAAGGTAATTGATTAAATTAAATAAATTGATTTCATTTATTTAATTTTGTGAGGAAATGGAAAAGGATAAAGTATTTAATTAAATACTTTTGGGAACCTTAGGGAAAAGGGATGTTATTAATTAAATGTGTCATTTAATTAATATAGATGGATTAAACAAATAAATGATGGGATTATGACCATATGAAAGTGGTCAAATTTGGATGTCTACAAGAGGGTCTCAAACTCACAATGTTTTATTGTGACCAAAAACTACGAGTTTCTTTCATCTCACTTAGCTCTATAAGTTCAGCTTAAAAAAACTGATAGTGGAATCCTTTATGAAGCTGGAACATCATTCTAACCATTTGACAGAGCTTCCATGTTTGTGTTATAATGCATTTCATGTTGAGCATGTATATTATTCAAAGTCTGGTAACATCCAATAAGCTTTTCAAAAGGAAAAATCATCACATAGATTCTTGTTGTGTTTGCACTTCTTTGAATTCATGCCTTTATATCCTAAACACGATGGTTTATGTCTTCACTTTTGATGCTATCTCATTTCATCTTATGCATGTCATTGGCGATGAGAACAAAAATTAGATTTCTTGCCCCTTCTTTTCCTATATTGATAATAAGATCCTTTATCTTTGTCAAAGAAATGCTAAAGAACTTAATGTTGTACTATTTCTCCTATAGCATCAAACACATGGCTGTAAAACCTCCTTTATGAATACTTTCTTTAAAACATTGAACCACGTAAAGGTAAGAAAGTTTGGATACCACTTATAACTTGTTTTATTTAATTGTGATTGTCCCATGGTATCTTTGCAGTATGTTGGGCTCAACCCTTGTGGGAGCCCAATTTTTCCCACATACTGAAATGTTTGAAAGATATGAACCAAAAATGAAACATGTACCTATACCTGCATCATAAACAAACATGTTAGCAAAAAAGCAGTACCTTTCTTGATGATTTTCCTTGGATGTCATGAATCTTCAATTCTCATTTTGTTTTTCTTGATCATATATAAGGTAGCAAATACTTCTATGATTAGAGATGCATAGGATTTATGTGGAACCCTGTGCTCTAATGCCTCTTTTCACCCTTGCAGATTTCTCCTTGGAGCTTGAACTGGACGAATCAATGATGCTCACATAGTCTTCAACAAAGGGATTCATCATTCACTAGGCAATGACGGGTCCCACTTTTAATTTTATGCATCTCTCTTTCTTGCATTTATTTGTTATCATATATCTGATGAGATATAGTCACTCCCACGACTTGTGTGGGACCTTGTGTTTTTATATTATAAATAAAACAAAACTATGAAATTTCATGATATTATTTCAAAATGTTCTTTGCATAATATAACTGAAATTTACCTTGTAAACAATCATTGCACAATAATGAGTACTTAGTGGAAAATTTTGAGTATCTTGTGTACCTTTTGGCCTGAATTTGCAATTTAGCTCTACCTGTTTTGAGTTGTAGCTAAAAATAGGTAACAATTTGGTGACCTCTACAAAGTGTTTGTATGCTAAACACCATAGAACAATTATGTAGCTTAACCATTGGGCATGAAGTTTTCTTTTCCTCCGCCTTGACTCAAAAAAACTTGTGAAGCTTCAAACCACACAAACTGAAAGAAACTACTGAGACTCTGTTTAAGACAGAGTTTGAAAACCACATGCAAAAACTACACTTATTGAAAGCAAAATTATATTGAATTGAAAACATGCCATTGGGCACTTATTGAAAGCATAATTTAAACATCTATCCTACCCTACACTACCCAACAATAGTAGTGTTTAAACATGACCATTTACTGGTTGTGAGAAATAGTTTCCCTTCCTTAATAACAAACATTGATTCACATGTTCATGAACAATTGATACTATATGCAACACAAAAATATTTTTGATAAACTGTTGCACTTCTTCATGAAGAATGTAAACTAACTCACTCACCCTTTGATTTTGATAAACCAAACTACTAGTTTGGAATGATTGGAAAAGTTGAATTTGTCATCTTTTTGCTGAAACCTCATTGGGTATGATTGAAATCTCAATCCTAGCAAGATGCCTAATTGGGCATCCTTTTGAGATGATAAATTGATAGCTCTTTTTGCTAGTTTCTCTTTTGTCAACCACAACCTCTTTGATCACTTGATTATGTTGATCAGAATCCCTTAAAGATGATAAGTCATCAACTATGTTAGAGTAAAAATATTCAATGATAGTTGAGAATAAATCCTCTTCATGTACAATTTTGATATATAGTGAATGCTCTAACCTATCCTCATGATGGTTTTCAAAGAGCATACCTTTAACATTTATGATTTGTTTCTTTCCTTGCTTTGTTTGAACAATGTTTTCTTGTGAATCAACCTCCTGAACTTCCAAATCATGTTTCAAATCATGGTTGTCCTCAATTGTTCCTTCCATAATCTGCACCATGTTTAACTAATTCCCTTCATTCTACTGCTCGAAACTAGGCATTGATGTTAGTTCAATCGAGCATTGGTCATCCTCATGTACAAATCTTGGAAGTTCATCAAATAAATCAACAAAAATATGAACCTGCACATCCCTTTCTACCTCAACAATCTATTGTTTATGATGTTCTTTGTCAATAGATGGAAGTCTTGAGTCTAAACCTGAAATGAATACCTCAAGCTCATCTCAAAACAAGTCCTCTTCATTCAAATTTTCATTTTGTTGTGGAAGAGGATTATTTACCTTATTGCAACTTTGTTGAGGAGGTAGAACATTACCTTTGTTACTTTGTTCTTGCTGATCTGAGGTTAATACTGTTGCGACCTGAGACTCATCTTTCTTATTATCAACAAAACATGGAAGTTCATTAATCACATCAGTTAAATCATAAGAAATATCAACCTTTTCTTGATCTAAACTTTGCCGACTTTCAACTACAACCTCCTCTTTTTCCTGATCTACAATTTGTTTAGGCTTAAGTTCTTGAGTTTGAACAAGCTAGAGAAAAGGCTACTCTTGAAAGATTGCAGGCTGAATCTATTCAATAATGGGTTCCTTTGGTATGAAGCATAGTGTATTTAACATGGGAATACCTTCTCCAAAAAATGGATTTGGAAAACTAAGGGTTGAGCTTGTTTCTTGTTGAATAAGAGACTCTTGAAATGAAGGGAAGTTTGTAAAACTTGAAACCTCAATTTGGGAAGATTTAGGAGACTCACCTTGAATGAAACTTGGAATTTTAACCTTGGGAACCTCTTTTTCAGTAAGTTTCAACCTCTTTTTTGCATCTTTTGCAGCAAGTTGCTGAGAAATATTTTCTTCAAATTGCCTCCTTTCCACCTCATATTGTTGATCTTGAAGATAACCTTGATACTCCTCCTATTTTCGTTGTGAATCACATTGTTGTTGACATTCATTGTTATAATTCTATGAGCATTCATATTCTGGAGAAAGCAACTGTTCCTGTTGCACATTCAATTCACTCTTTTTAAACTGTTCTCCGAGGAACATGTTCCTTATCTTCAACCTTATATCTGGATTATGAATTTGTTTGAGCTTATCCTCAAAACTTTGAAACTATTGAAGCTGATCATATGGATTGATTTGTTGATTGCTAGAAAAATGGTGGCCTTGGGATTGATCTTGAACATACAAAGGCTGATACAAAGTATTAACATGTGTAGGAGGATGGTAAGAATGATAAAATTGTTGGTTATTCATTGTGATTTATAGATTTTGATCAAAACCAGTATTATGGTTGTCTGGGTATGGCTGATAAGAGGGTTCATAAGAAATATTTTCATCATATGGTGGTGGGTATACATGACATTCATGAAAATGTGTCATTTCTACTCTTACATATCCTGGAAACTAGAAAAGACCTATATTTGAAATATACCAGCATCAAACTTGTTGAAACCGGTAAAAATGCTTGGAGTCACTGGGTATAGTAACCTCTGAAAGGTTGAAATAATGCTGAGTATACCAAGACAATAGATTGAAATTTTGAATTCTTCTTTCTTTGAAGTGTGCTTCAGAGTCCCACCGGGCGTGCCAAAAATTGTTGTCAAACAAATTGCACCTGAACACATGAATGGTTAAATTCAGCAATTTGTTGAAACATGATAACTATCTTCAAGCTATGGGTATTCCTATAACGAAGATAGAACTCCAAATTCTAGGCTAGTTCCTATATGATTATTTGATTATGGACTTAAAAGTTGATGGGATAAGGGAAAATGATTTAATCTAATGCAAAACTAAACTTAAAACAAATGGTGATGCACCTAAATGTAAATGATGAGAAGACTGATTAACAACTATTAATCATAAAATTTGTTTTCACAACTCAAATTGGGAAATCTAATCACATTAGTATTTCATAAAAAGACCCAATCATCTATCTTCTATGAAGGAAATGGTGTTTTCACAACCTGAAAGAAAGAAAAACTAGTTGCACAACCTATGATCTGTGACTAAAATTACTTTTGTGTACATGCATCCATGAATGACACAAATATTTAAATGTTTCAAGATTAAAACTCATTAAATTTAAATTCACATCACTCAAAACATACAAGACATCTGAGAATGATAAGGATAACACTCAATTTTAATTAAATAGAAGGAAATACTTCTACAAATGATACTCTAACATAACCTATAAAGTTGCTAAGTATATTAAAATCTATAAAATGAGTTACAAGGCAAGTCTCTTCTTTGCAAAAAATGCAAAGGTAAAAGAAGCGAGAACTAGAAAAAAAAAGTTTTTCTTTACAATATATAACTTTGCTCTCTCCAAGAGGCATGCAAAAGAAAATGAACTGCAACTAACCGTCCTCTAAAAATAATCTCTCCAAGGTTATCCACGAGCAAACTCAAAAATCCCTAAAAATAGTTCCAAGATGACCCTCTCCATGTGTTTGACCAAGAAGTTGATCAAAATGCCTCAAATCATGCAAAAAGGCTCCAAATAGCCATAGCTAACACAACTCATCAATTTGCATGATCTTTCTTTTTTCAAAAATGATTGTGATTAAAAAAATAAACTAATTAAATAATTACTCTATTATTGATTACAACTTGTACTTATCTAACTTTACAATTTGTAAAAAATAATAAAGTGATTTGAAGAATATTAATTCATTATTTATTTCCAGTTTATTTATTTGTAAAATCATGCATGAAAAATATAACTCCTTATCACTCCAAATACCATGCACAAATGAAAACAACTATCTCTTCTATGTTGTATCACTCCAAATATCATGCACAAATGGCCTCTTTGCCACGTACACCTATCATGCAAGATGAAATGCAAGTCCTTTGTCTTTCTAGAAACCTAAAATCTTCAGTTGATCTAATATATGTGATGTATATGTCATGCCAAATTGATTTACGAATCTTCTAATAAGGTGCTTCATAACAAATTTATCCATCCCTTTATTAAAAAAGGGCACTTCAAAAGGAAAGGGCACTTCAAGGGGAAAAGACACCTTGACGAAATTAGGTTGTGCCATAAGAAGAAAATATCCCCAGCAGGATTCAACAATGGGTTTAAGTTGGAAGGCTCCCTTGATCTTTATCTCTGCATGAATGAAAGGATCATAAGATTAATAACGTTAAATTCTGAATAGTGACATTTCTTGTCGGATATCATAAGTCCACAAGCCTTTTATAGCTTCTTCTATTTTTCGATTAAAACGAATACGACCAACGGTTGTTCGAATGTATTTATTCACTATTTCCCCCACTCTATCTTTTCTTATTCGAAAATGATCATAGATTTCGTAGAAGATACCTAAATATTCATACTAAACTTCGACAGGAAGTTCTTGGTTTACTAAATTAATAATAGAGATATCTATCTCTCTCCCCCATTTGAATTTTGATGAAAGTATTATAAGGCCTAACATCATTTCATTTGATCCTATTCGATCATCCTGCATGATACATGTGATATGAAGGGAATCTTGTCTTATCTCTAAACAAATGACGACAAGGAACATCTTAGACCATGCAATGTTGACCATGAGGAAAATGAATGTTTGTTTGACTATGTGATATTTGACCTCCAAGGAGAGAAAAGTTTACTTTGAAATATCACAAGGCATAAGTCTTACCCTTATTACTGTCGACCACCTTTTGACATGCAAAGTGCCCCTCCTGTCGGCCACTGCTTGTGATAGTGATTAGGTCGATGACTTTACAAGTCAAGACTAAAGTAATAATTTGAAATGATTTATTTTTTAAAACTATGGTAAAAAAGAACCATCATTCGGATCAGGGAAATGTAAAAAGCACTGAACCATAAAAAAATGCTTATTATCCATTTTGCATCTTTAATTTTAACTCTTCAGCTGGAGAAGTTGAGTGTCGCCATCACTAGGGTTTTGAATTGAGCCATCTTGGAGTCCTCTATGAGAAATCTCATGCCTATCTAGAGCTTTCAATGAAGAATCTCTAGCCCTTTATGTGTGGTATGCTCATCTCTTGTGTTTATTGTGAATGGGAATTTTTTTTTTGCTTGTTATTGTGCATAATCTATTTGAAAGATTCTTTTGTTTCTCTATAATCTTAGAAAATATGTTACATGCTTCTCTTCCATTCGATGTCATCATGGATGCTTGATTTCAAGCTTTTGAACTGGATCACTTCTTGTTGTTTGGAAGAAACTTCCGACTCATTTCACAAGAAAAAATATAGAGGTGAGAGGCCTTGTCTCAGTCTTGACTGTAGGCATCCATTTTTTGTGGTATATTGGCCCTCTAGGCCATAGCTATGATTGATTTTCTGATACATTCTTTTGATATTATTGATGACTTTTCTACCTTTCAATTTAGGCCGCCACGATGGGTATTAATTCGAGCTTTCTCAGATGAAGGCATTACGCTTGAAATACTATCTCCTTTGATGCAGATTATGTTTTCTTTTCTTTAGTTCATAATTCTTTTTGTATTTTGTGATATGCATGGATGTCGTCCTTCACTTGACTGCAACCTACTTGTGTCTTTAATTCAGAGTGTTTGTTCCTTTGTAGAAAGGAAGTATTTCATGAAAAGCCTCCTTTATCTTTGTCAACCCTAAACTCTTGATGCTTAAGGGAGCTCCAAGCCTTGGTTTTCTTTGATTTTATGTAGAGGGTCTCAAACTCACAATCTTTTATTGTGACAAAAAACTATGAGTTTCGTTCATCTCACTTAGCTTTGTAAGTTCAGCTTAAAAAAATTGATAGTGGAATCCTTTATGAAGTTGGAACATCATTCTGACGATTTGATTGAGTTGCCATGTTTGTGTTATAATGCCTTTCATGTTGAGCATGTATATTATTCAAAGTTTGGTAACATCCAATAAGCTTTTCAAAAGGAAAAATCATCACATAGATTCTTGTTATGTCTACACTTCATTGAATTCATGCCTTTATATCCTGAACATGATGGTTTATGTCTTCACTTTTGTTGTTGTCTCATTTCATCTTATGCATGTCATTGGAAATGAGAACAACAATTAGATTTTTTTCCCCTTCTTTTCCTATATTAATAATAAGATCCTTTATCTTTGTGAAAGAAACACTGAAGAACTTAATGTTGTACTATTTCTTCTGTAGCATCAAACACATGGGTATAAAAGCTCCTTTATGAATACTTTCTTTAAAACATTGAACCACATAAAGGTAAGAAAGTTTAGAGACCACATATAACTTGTTTTATTTAATTGTGATTGTCCCATGGTATCTTTGCAGTATGCTGGGCTCAACCCTTGTGGGAGCCCAATTTTTCCCACATACTGAATGTTCGAAAGATATGAACCAAAAATGAAACATGTAACTATACCTACACTGTAAATAAACATGTTAGAAAAAAATTACTACCTTTCCTAATGATTTTCCTTGGATGTCATGAATCTTCAATGCTCATTTTGTTTTTCTTGATCAAATATAAGGTAGAAAATACTTCCATGACTAGAGATGCATAGGATTTATGTGGAACCCTGAGCTCTAACACCTCCTTTCACCCTTGCAGATTTCTCCTTGGAGCTTGAATTGGACGACTCAACGATGCTGACAAAGTCTTCAACAATAGGATTCATCATTCACCAGGCAATGACAGGTCCCAATTTTAATTTTATGCATCTCTCTTTCTTGCATTTATTTGTTATCTTATATCTGATGAGATATAGTCACTCCTACAGCTTGTGTGGGGCCTCATGTTTTTATATTATGAATAAAGGAAAACAATGAAATTTCATGATATTATTTTAAAATGTTCTTTGCATAATATAACTGAAATTCATCTTGTAATCAATCAGTGCACAATAATGATAACTTCATAGAAAATTTTGAATATCCTTTGTCTTGAATTTGCAATTCAACTCTACCTGTTTTGAGTTGTAGCTAAAAATAGGTAACAGTTATTTCTGCTATATCGAATCTAAGCTACATGGTTGGACAATTCTTTCTGGAACCTCCATCCATGACATAAGATTTCTAATTCAATAAATATTTTTCTTTGTAGAATATTTTCTTGTGTTATTTTTGTTGTGTTTACTCTAAGCTACACAGTTGGACAGTTCTTTCTAGACCCTCCATCCATGACTGCACCACAACACAATAAGATGATTATATGCCAAAAATCATCAAAAGAAAAGGAGTGTTATCCCAAAGGGGATTGGAAATTTTATTTTTTGGAAAGACATATAATAAAGAGATCATGTAAAAAAATTTACTTGAAGTTGATTTTTTATACGTTATGTAATTGTTGATGTAGGAAGTGGAATCACCCAAGAGAAGAGTGCAACTTCCCAATAATAGAGTAGATCTACCCAAGCATGTAGCTGCCCAAGTACATAGTGAAACTGCCTCTATATGAGTAGATCCACCTAAGTAGGAGTAGGATCGCCTAAGAGTAGATCTGCCTATGTAGAGTAGGATCACCTAAGTAAGGATGGATTCGCCTATGTAGAGCAGGATCACCCAAGAGTGGATTTGCTTATGTAGAGAAAGATTTCCCAAGTAAGAGTGGATCCACCTATGTAGAGAAAGATTCCCCATGAGTGGATCCACCTTTGTGCAAGTGCTTTTGTCCATCTATAATAGGTCCACCCTTCTGTATCAGTTCCACCCAAGAGTAGGATCAACCCTATGCAAATGTATCCACCCTTCTAGAGTAGACTTGGTCAAGTGCGTAATCACCCCTATAAAGGCATATCTACATGTATAGAGTATATCTACCTCTGTGAAGATAAATCCACGTGTTCTTTGAGAAAGGTGTTTGGATATTGAGGAGTTGAAGCAAAGTCACCCATTTACAGAGAATCCATTTGTTTGGATTAGAATTGCTTTTATACAAAACCTATAGACAAATCTATTCAAGAAAACTAAAAAAATGTTAGCAGACTTGTGATTTGGGTCCCATCGAGCATGCCAATTTAATAGAAAAAAGTTGGGTTTACCACCATTAGTGAACAAGATGATAAAAAACCAATTTCTTTTTCTTATTAAAAAATTCAATTATAAGGGCCAAAACATGCAAACGACAATTAGAAATGCAACCTAACTGTTATAGCAACTATGGGGGGGGGGGAGGTTTAGAGCATAAAAATCTATGCACCTAGTCAAAAAGTTGTTGATTTTGAGCTACAGAGGACTCATTCGCCTTCAGTGGCGAATGGGTCCTTTTAGGGTTTCAAAAAACTAATTTTAGGATCCCATTCCTTGATGTTTGCACTCTTAAATTCCTTGTTATCAGCTTCTGGAAGTCAATATGCAATTTTGTAGAACTCTTTCCATGATCTTTCACTTTGAATGATAACTCTGGCAACTTTGCAACTTTGACATTTTTGCTCCAAATCTTGCTCAACTTGATCTTCAACCTATAAATTTGCAATCACACACTCAAGGGCAAAAAAACTTGTTGATTTTTTAGTGAATGAGGGTTTTCCTCAGTCAAACCCCTTGTGGGTAATCAAACCAAATGATGGAATAAGGAAATTAAAACATGAATGTGAAATAATGAAATTGATATCACCTTGAACGAAGTCTTGTGAATCAAATCTGCAAACTAGCATGTAGTGGCCACGAAGAATGTAGATCTTGGATGTAAGATGATGCTTGTAAATGGATCCTCAATTCAACATTAACTTCTTAGCTCAACACACACGAATGCATTAAAACCTTGACATGATGATATGACTTTGAATTGTTGTAATAAGCTCTTGATAATCCACCTTGAATGCCCTATGAATGCTCTTGTAAACTCCAATTTTCTATAAGGAATCTCTCTTAGATTATGGGTGAAATAATGTGAATTAACCCCTTATTTATACTAAATTGAGAGATTAACCCCAAAATTCAAAGAATTTAAGCCAACCTTAGATATGGGTATTAAAATTATAAGGATCCCACCATAATTAATTTTAAAAAGATGAGTCCTATTAAGGGAGGACCCATTCGCTACGAAAAGCGAATGGGTCCTCACATAGTTTCTAGGACCATGCTTTCGGGGAGGTGAAATAACATCAAAAAACCACCTCAAAAATGTAAAGAAAGGGGTGTCCTATGTGGAGAGGACTCATTTTCCATTAAAGGTGAATGGGTCCTAGCAACATTTTTTAGGACACAAAATTTTCCAAATTAAATGTCATACAATATCATTATTGGGTGTCGAGATAGATCCTTGGAAAGAGGGCTTGAATTTGAATTAAAGGGTTTAATTAATCTCAATTAACCACCATTAATTAAGGGGAACCTAGATAAATGTGAAAGTGTGTTACAACACTTTACAACACCTAAATAAGGTACAAGTTAAATATATTTTATTTGAAAAAGGGCCCATTAGGCTTAATTAATTAAATAGCCCTTAGAAAAGTGTGAAAGAGTGTTACAACACTCTTGCAAAGGACAATTTAAGGTACATTTTAGTCAAATAAAGATCCTATAATGATGTGAATGTGTACAACACATTACAACACCACTCCAAGACAACTAATTCAAATTTATGTCAATTATTCAAACTAAGTATGAAAAAGGATTAGTTTTTTCGACACTACAATGCCAAAAATGTGTCCATGAAATTTATGCTCTAAATGAATGATTTAAATGATAAAAACCAAACAACACAAATAACAAGCAAAACACTCAAGATAAGGCTAAGAAATCTCAAACCAACATAGCGAGCCTCTTGTCGAGTATATTTTCCCATGATTTTCAACTTAGATGTGTGCTCACTAGAAATTTTGGTAGTTCATAACGACACTCTAATGAAAATGAGTGACATTTTTGATAAAATGGTTAAGGGTTGGATATATAGGATTGGGGTGAAAAGGGATGAAGGGTTGAGAGTGATTGGGATCTCTCAAGCCACAAGATTGTGCCAAGTGGCATAATGAGAGGGCTTGAGAGAGAGACTGTACCCCTGGGGGTACAAGGCCCGTGTGACATGGTACCAAGACCATTCCACAAGTACAAAGGGCCATGTACTTGATGTGATGGGGAGGGTTGACCCATTTAATCATGGATTAAGTGTGTTTAACCACTTAAGGGCATATTAGGTGGGGATTAGGATTATAATTAATGCAAGCCAGGATGTTGGAGGAAGTGACATTTGGAAAGATAAAAATAGGAATTAAATAATTAGATTTAATTTCTATTTGGAGGAAAGGTTATTTGGGAATAAAATAAAATAAATGAGGATATTTATTCAATTTAATAGATAAATTGGATGGGGGTAAATAATTAAAGGTAATTATTTACTTTAGGCTAGGATTTAAGGACAATGGAAGAAATAGATAAAAGTGAAGGTTGAGATAATTGAATATTAATTAAATAATAGGGTATTATTTAATTAATATAGATGATATGAAATTGGCTGAATTAAGGTAAATTGACCTAATGTCAACAATCAATTTTATGTGTTTACAATTTGAATGCAATGTTATGATGTCATATTGAGCACTTCTAGACATATAGAATCATCAATCAGTTATTGTTTTAGGCACATCCACTACATGTTAGTTCAAGAAGGAGACATGATAAAGGTATGATTGTATGCTTTTATTGTGTTTTGTCTCCTTATGCCTTCTTTTTCAGTGTAGCATTAGATTGTGAATTGAGTGGGTTAAATTATTTATGTTACTCTTTCATGCTCACTTTTTTTTATGTACACAACTAACACTGATGAACCTAGTACTATGAATGAGGACATGTGTATGAATGATGTTGATTCTTAGAAAGTTTCCATGAATAAGGATATGGGTGCATTAAGAAAAATGACACACAAGATCTAATACCTCTACCTAACAAGTGTACCTCTATTATATGTTAATGAGTGTTCAAAAAGAAAAAAACAATTTAGATGACAATATTGAGAAGTACAAGGAAATGTTTGTTGTGAAGGGATATTACCAAGTTGATGAAATTGATTATGGTAAGATTTTCTTCCTAATTACTAAGATGTAATTAATTCAATTTATATTATTTATTGCAATAAAATTTTATTTTTTAAGGTTGAGAAAATGGATGTGAAGACAAATTTCCTTCATGGTGATTTGGAGGAAGAGATTTATATGTTGCAACTAGAGCACTACATTGAAAAAGGTAAGGGAAAATTTCTTTGTAAGCGGAAATATTTGTATGGTATTAAACAATCTCCTAAGATGTGGTACCAAAAGTTCGATGCATTTTTGTAGGGATGGAATTTCTAAAGTTCAAATTGGATCACTACATATATTGTAAGGTGGATAGTGATTGCTTCCTTATAATTGCATTATATGGTGATGATATGTTATTTTTGGTAACAAGAAGGGTATGATTTATGAATTAAAATTTCAACCTTTAGCATAGTTTGAGATGGAGGAAATAGGGGTTGATTGATTCATCTTAGGGATGGAGATTAAAATAAATAGATGTAACATAAAATTTTATTTGAGCCAAAGTAAGTATGTGAACTCAATATTGGAGAGATTTAGCATGCCAACTTTTATACCTTTGTGTGTTCTTATTTTAGTGGGACTTTAAGTCATTAGTTGAGAAATGCTTGATTTCTCCTAGTGAGATAGAGGATATGGCTAGATTACCATATGCACTAGTGATGTTGGTAGCTTAATGCATGTTATGGTATGAAAAATATTAGACATTGCCCAAGTAGTCAGATATCTTATCCATTTTAGTGATAATTTTGGATGCTCATAGATTGAGATGTAGTAAAGAAGTTCTTCAAATATTTGTATGGTACATCTAGGCACTCTATTTTTATCATGGTAATTCTTTAGATAACCAAGATTTAGGGACTGTTTGTGGCTTTGTAGATTTAGATTGGGCTAGGGATATTGATGGTAGGAGATCTATTAGTGGATATATTTTAATATGTTTGGTGGTACAATTAGTTAGAAAAGTCAACAATGATTTGTGGCCACTTTGTCCATTATAGAAGTAGAGTACATGACAACCACTCATGCTTGTAAGAAAGCTATACAACTTGAGAGATTGCATTCAAATGTGAGACTATGTATAAGATATATAGTTTTCTATGATAGATAGAGACTTAGAGTACCACATGTTTGACAAATAACCTAGCCTTTTATGAGATGATAAAGTATAATGTCTAATATCATTTTTAATGACATGGTAGAGAATAGGAAGGAAATGTTGGATAAAGTTGACACTTTGTGGAATATTCTAGATGCATTGATAAATATAGTGAGAACGTGAAATTTTAGGTGGTGCTACATGAGTCTATGGTCTTCTTGACTCATATCAATTAATTCATATGTTGGTACTCCATTTTCTCTTACATTTTTTTTGACAAGTGGGAGAGTTTTAAGAAGGATGTCTCAATATTTCTCCTAGTTGTAACTATACAAAGAATATTATTTTTGGACTATTAAACATAAAACTCAATTTCTAAGCTATAGGATTTATCTTTGGGTAATTTTTTTTTTTTGAGGTAGAATTGGAATTTTAAAGAAGGCCCCAAATGGCCTCCCAAATTAAAATTTATGACTTCCAAATTTTGGGCATCTTGCATTAGAAATATATAAACATATTGGACATAGAAAAGAGTTGTAAGAGGAAATTACACTTGTTAACCAAGCTACGATGCATGTTATAACTCATCATAAGACATATTTGGATGAAGACAATGAAGTTAAAATATAATTCATAAGTTGGTAAGTGGAAATTATGATGTGTTTATGATAAGTAGAAATAATATGATTTTTTTATTTAATGAACTAATTTTGGAATTAAGGTGTTGGTTTTCTAACTAGATATTTGAGTGCCACTTTTTTTTAGTTTTAGCTCATGGTTTTATAATTACCATTCGATGGTTTTGTGTGTTATTTATCTTATTTATAGGATACTTGAGATGGAAATACTGATAGTGAATTTATAGTCAATATTATGTTGTTGGAATTACTTTATATTTTTAGTTTTTGATACTCCTATAAAGACTTTCTCTAATAAGTGTATTGTAACTATGTATATTTTACTAAATAATATATTGGAATACTTTGGAGTGTGAGGTTTTTCTTTTGAAAGGGTTTTCCCCACATACACATGTTGCATTTATATTTATATTTGTTTCACCTTTTTGTAATTGTAAGGATATAGAGTTTGTACAATATTTTCCTCTAAGATTAATTTAGGAAGCATTTTTTCGTACCTTGCATCCTTTGAATTATATGAATAGTATGAATGTCAACAAGTATTTTAAAATAATTGGTATTAGGACCTAAATTTGACGGTTGATGCTACCTACTAAGTAATTTTTTTCATGATCATATGTATTAAAAGTTTTCCTTAAAATACTAATTTTGATCCGTAAACTAAGGTAGACATTCCTCCAATAGTTTACCAATTATAGATATGTCAAAGATTAAAAAAAATTGATTTAATTTAATAGCAAGAAATAATAGAAAATTATAGGAAAACATCTTGAGAATAATGAGCTTTGTACACAAGAATGACATCATTATATACCATAGAGAAAATCACTTAATGTGAAAACATGAGCAAAATGTGAGTATATCTTACTTAGGTGTTGCTCCAATGGAACCTACAACTAGTCTAATCCATTTGATCTTTGAATCATCATATATCTCTCACTATTTCTCTATCTCTAAACCTCAACAATCTCCCATGAACCCCACAACCCTACTAAAACACTTGCAACAACCATTGTGAATACAAAAGAATTGTTAAATGTTATTTATAAATCCCCAAAAATGCTCTCCTTGAATCACAATATGAGCTTATAATACATACATAAAATGTTATGAAGCTATATAAAGTTGAGAAGACTAAAATGAAGTATCAACAATTGAAGAGCCTTCCAAACTAGAATGTGATGGGATGCCAAACACTATCATTTAACAAATTTACCACTTTTGTAGACCAGTGTCTATATTTTGGCTCCATTGAATATGAAATCATAGCTTATAATAATTGACAATTTCAACCGAATGATTTAGAACCACTTACGATATTTAACAATTTCATTACAAAATTAGAAAACACTCAATTTTAAGATGTATCCCTAACATTTTGCGAACCCATTACCACCTACTACATTTTCTAGAATTCAAGAGTTTATTCCCTATTCCCAAAACCCTTCAAACATGAAGAAATGAAAAAATTAGATCCTTTGTGAAACAAAAGCATACTTTATTTCAAAATGTATATAGCATAAACAATATCTATATGCAATTGCAATACTAGATTTTTGCAACTCTATGGAAATTTTTTCCTTTCATGTAATATATTCTTGTTAGAAATTTAATTATTTTTCAAAAAATAGTCATACGATCATGGAATTTAGCTCTAGCGAGCAACTTCAAACCTATGTTTTTTTTACCAAGAGGAATCAAGAGTTTAACTCAACTACTCAGAGCTTAGCACTTTACATGCGAGCCCCCCTACAACCTCTCAAGCGATGTGTAATAGATCCTCATCCACACTGTGAACAAATCAAAAATTGAACCCACGACTTATACTACCTAAAACGACAACCAAAACCAAATAAACTAACCCATAAATCAACCACAACTAGTGTTTTACCTACATATTTTAAACGTGCACTAGGATTCTGTAAAATTTCTTTGCACTGTGTTAACGTCTAAGATACGTTCCCTTCACGATTCTCCAGCAAGGACATCTAAGCCTTTCATCATGAAGGCTGCAAGTAAGTCTAAATTGGCCGGTGAACTTTGACTATCGAATCGCAACTTTGGGCAAATCTAGAGATTCTTGACCGAGTCAAAAATTGGAAGGTCAGTCTGTAGTGAGTAAAGACGACAAAATTCTGCGCGGGATGGCGTGTGGACCACTCTGTGAGTTAGGATAAGAATAAGGAAAAATATGAGGTTTTTCTCCTATACTTATCTCCTTTAGACCAATCAACCAATAGCACTAAATGGGGTACTGCCAGTACTTACACCTATCAGTGTAAATGTCTATCAAGTTTTGAGTATTATATCTTTGATCATAATTAAAAATAAAAAAATTATATTTATGATTTTCAATTAATTAAAAAGACATGCATTTACCTAGTCAATTAGGTATGTTGTGGCCATGTTTGCAGCCTTTGTGAAGGTTGAACTCTGTCCGCTATATTCAAACATTAAATTCAAATTATTTAATGTTTTAACAACAAATGAAGTGTAAAATTATCATCGAGTGAGGTACAACTCTTCTTTTCCCAATTTTTGCAGGGAACAATGTTTCTTGTTTTGCTCTTACTAATGATTTTCCCTTCAGCCATATGTGATTACAGAGCATCTATGTGCAATAATGCTTCAACTTACACAGACGGGAGTACATATTCCACAAACTTGAATCTAGTAGTCAATGATGACGTTGTTTCCTGCGACCTTCCACTCACGTGGAAAGGTGTACTGCTTCTACTTACAGCTGTCCATTTTAACTCCATGACTTACCCGAGACTTTTTCTACCGAGTCAAGGCAATAAAACACCCAATTACAGTGATCTTGTTCATAAATATGTAGTTACGTTTAAGGCTTTGTGAACGCAGAAGAAGATGAGGTGCAACTCTACCTTCCCCAAATTTTGCAGAGAAATGTTGCTCCTTTTGCTTTTTCTGATGATTTTCCCTTCGGTTATATGTGATTACAGAGCGTCAGTGTGCAATAATGATTCCTCTTACACAGAGGGGAGTACGTATTCCACAAATTTGAATCGAGTTATAGGTGATTTGTCCCGTTATGCACCTCTAAATTCAGGGTTTAACACGTCTTCCTATGGCCAATCTCCCAATGAAGCCTATGGACTGCTGCAGTGTATCGGGAATGTAACAGCAGCGAAATGCTCAAATTGTTCAAGGGAAGCAAATAACACTATTAAAGAACTTTGTGGCAACGACATAGGTGGGCGAGTGTGGATGGGTGACTGCTTCTTTCGCTACGACAACTCTAATTTCACTACAAAATTAGATACCACTTTCTATCTGCTAACGAGCACGCAGAATGTCACAAGCAATATGCAGGGTTTCATATCCACGACCTCCACTCTTCTGTCCAATTTGTCTGATAGGGCTTACAGCCCTGCAAATAAGCTACTTGCTGTTGGATCAGCCGCCTACTTTAATTCCGAGAAGGTATACGGTTTAGTTCAGTGCTGGAGAGATATATCCATCAAGGATTGTAGATCCTGTTTGTTTCAGGCAAGGCAAGCGTTGGAGCAGTGCTGTTCTCCAAGACAAGGAGCTCATGCTATGTCAGGAAGCTGCACAGTGAGATATGAGATATACCCATTTGTTGACACCATAGAGCCATCACCGTCCCCTGCGAAAGCATATACTATGACATGCTCGGTTGGTTTATCCACAAAGGATTGTACATCCTGTTTTGTTAAAGCAACGCAAATGTTGGAGCAGTGCTGTTCTTCAAAAGAATCAGGTCAAGTTACGTTGGAAGGCTGTACGGTGGGATATACTATAAAGAAAACCTCTGACCTAAGGCCACTCTCTGCCCCCGAAGCTTCATCACCAGCTCCCACAACTCCACCAACATCAACGCTCAGTCTTCCACCGGTAGACGACGGTCGTGCTAATCCAGCTTCCCAGGCAAAATCAAGTTAGTATCTCTGGCCGCTTAATCTATGTTTTCTTCAATTATTCCCTTCAGTATATTTGTAAGAAAGATTTGGATGTCGAAAGGGATCCCGATCTCTTCAATTTCATTAAATAATATATATTTTATTTTAGAACTAGCATAAATAGACTAATAGATTCAATAGATACATAGATAAGATTTGTAATGTTGATTGATATTTTAGTGATTGTTATGTTAGATGTGTATTTTATGAATTGTTATTGTCTAAGTCATTTTTAATAAATTTTTTTTAACCATTCTAAGTGATAAGAACAAATGGAACTTGTTGTGATTCTTATGTGTTCTATTTATGATAACAAAGAGAGGTAGATAAGGTATCTCACTCTCATTTCTTGAGAACATTGTAATTAGCCGATAGGCTTTTATTGTGGACTTGCCAGTCCACAAGCTATCGGATTACTTGTCTCACACACTCGGCATACCATTTGCTCGCCGGTAAACAAGTTTTAAATTGGATTGGAGAAGGCAGTTTTCGACTGCCTTGTCTCTTCATTTGGACACAATTTTCGAAGGTGACAATGATTGATGTGCAGAATTAAATGTCAAGTTGTACCATTGCGTCTCCTATCACACTACCTGTCATCGTCGGTAATAGAAGTAATGAATATTAAAAGATTTGATATGATCCATGTATCTCACTGAATTGCGTTCACTGTCTCAAGCATCCACAATCTACAAGAAACTACCTTTCTATAATGCAGAGCTCGCATTCATAGCCACCCTTGCAACTAGGGGAGAGGACCCAGTAACTGAGCATGTTTCAATAGTTGTGATAGTAGTTGTTAATAAAATGGCCAATATTTTTATCAATATTGGACTAATAGTTGTGATAGTAGTTGTTAATAAAATGGCCAATATTTTTATCAATATTGGACTAATAGTTGTGACTTTAAAGTTGTTAGTGTTGATGATAACTACCCATAGTTAAACAAAATGTATTCCTTTGATCTAAAAAGCAACCAATCATGTGATTCCACATCAGCGCTCAATAAAACATGCTGTGAATTCACAAGTATTGGTCTCACTTTTTTTTTGGGCCTTTTTGGACACCTTGACAAAAAGCATGCTGATGTGGCATCATATTTGATGATGTGGCCCTGAAACCTTAGTTATAAGCAGGGGACTTGCCAAGTAAGCTGCTGTAAAAAATTGGGAGTGATTTGAAATTTCCACATAGGATTTTGAGAAGCGCGAAGTTAGGGTGCACAACTACCGGATCCTCTCCCCTACACAGCCAACAAATTTACATTCAGAGTTTTGGAAGGTGGAACTGCTATCAATATTAGGTTTTACAGCAGGGAAAGCTTGGCATATATTAAACGCATGGGATGGGATGAGAACTGGTAAATGAGTCGTTTGTGTGGGTGGAGAAAATGAATGCTTTTGAACCAGATCCCCTTTTCTCGTTGGTCGTTGGCTTGAGAGATGCGCTTATTAACTGCTAACAATGTTTCTTGCTTGCAGTAATTGTGATTTCTAGAGAGACCCCTAATTTTATTTCTTCTCTTTGTAGAATTATGTGATGCAACGCCGAGGGAAGTGAGGATTGGGGGAGTCTTTGATTTGGGAAGCTACAGAGGTAAACAATCAAATATATAGACATACAATTGGTCATTGAAGATGTTAACAACAGTAAAAACATCCTTAATGGGACCTTTATTCAGTTTCAAACTAGCGAGATAGGAAGCTCTGCTCTCCTAGACCTAATGAATGGTAAAATTCTTTCATTCCTTTTTGTTTTTGTTTTGTTTTATGCTGGATTTTAACTCCCAGACTTACTGAAACCTAATTGAAATTGGTTTACAGTTCTAATTTCTCAGTGGTGTAGTCGAAGCATGCAACCTTAAACAATAATCTTCTAAATCGCCATCAGCCTGGGTTAGGTCGCCTCCCATAAAAGAGTGTATAAGCACATAAGAAGTAGCTCAGATCAGATTTGCCCCTGCTAGAGAATGAATTCTCGACCACTCCTGTATAGGGCCCTAATTAAATCATGCCCAGAAACCAATGACACCATACGTCTCCAACTTTATATTCTTCCTAGCTGATTCTGCGCAAGTGCCACTCATTACATTTGTTGGCAATGATCCATCCATGTCCATAAAAAATTCAGCATATTCAATTCAGATGATTGCCCGGGCTGTAGTGCAGATGAATGCAATTGTTTCTCTGCTCAGCTATGTTACCAGAAACACGACGGCAGGGTTTCGTTTCACGTTTTGACGGTCAGACGTCGTTTTCGTTTCTTAGGTCGTTTCTAGGCTGCTTTTCCGTTTCTTGCCGTTGCAGGGAGTTCTCAAACTTTCCGTTAAACTGAAAAAAACTTATGACGTTTCGAAGCCGTAAAGATTAAATGTTGTGTTGCATGAGACTGGTTGTTTTCCAGAAAGTAAGAAGGGGGAAAGGGCATAAATAGAAGAATTAATGTCCATTTTTTATGCATGCTACGTGAGTGGTGTAAATGGAGGTCTAAGTTAGCTGGAGTGGTGTCAATAGACATCTAATTTAGTTTATAATTGATTTTGTTTTCTTAATATTTATTATAAACTATAATTAAAGTTAAAATATTAAAAATGTTTTATAATTTTATCTTTTTCTAATTTAATTTATAATTTTTTTTGCAATTAGTGTTTTTTAATTATAAGTATTTTTTAATATATAATTTATTTAATTGTGTTTTAATGAACTATTCTAAAAATGATATAATGTATTTTTTTAAGTGATATAATATTCTTGGTTTATTTTATTATGTTTTGTCTTTGACAAACTTTTAGCTTGCTTGCATTTTTATATGTGGAACAAAAATTTACAATAAATTTGATTGAAAATATATATGTATATAAAATCCATTTCTTGTACACAACTTTTAAAAATCCTATTTCTCATCACATTGTCGTTGCTGTTGCGGTTTCCTTTTCTCATTTCTAGCCATATTCAAAATGAAAAAATTAAAAAAAAGGAAGTTATTTCTCATTATTATTCATATTTTACATTCAACTTCCTGATATTTTACACTCATAAGCCGTTGGATTTTGTTTGTTTGTTTGTGGATTCCAATTCTCACATTCCTCTATAGGAGTATGGTGGCATGTTGATTTGCAAGTCCAAAATCACTATAGAATTGTAGGTTCGACACTCATAAGTCGTTGGATTTTGTTTGTTTGTTTGTGGATTCCAATTCTCACATTCCTCTATAGGAGTATGGTGGCATGTTGATTTGCAGGTCCAAAATCACCATAGAATTGTAGGTTCGATCCATTCTGGGGCTTTCAAAAACAAGCAAAATTTGAGCAAGAAAACTGGCCACCACTCCTTAGCTTCACACCAATTTATTTTAGGAGATATTTTGATGTATACATACATTGATCTATTTACAAGAAGAAAAAATTGACACAACTACTAAATTTCACCCTTATTACAAAGCACTAAATTTTTCACTAAATCTATTAATCATGATACCATCATAATAACAACTTTCTTTTATAAAATTTCTACATAAATCTATTAATCACAATACCATCATAATAACAACTTTCTTTCATAAAATTTCTACATTATCATTAACTAGTCGATAGGTCGTCTTTTAAGTGGACTTGCCAGTCCATTATTCTACACAAACAACATAATATTCGCATTCAATGATTGAATCGGTGAATTGAAAACATACACATGGTTCCCCACTCTCAAGAAATGTCATTGAAATGTGGAGAGGTTTTATAAAATAGTTGTGTGTCAAGGAAAAATAAGAGATAAAATAAATTACAAAAAAAGTTATCAATCAACGACAAACAAGATTGCACTTACGTATGTTAGTAGCTTTGTTGATTGTTAAAACATTTTGCAACTAAGCAACATCCTAAAACAATGGAATAAGAAAAAACAACACAAATATAGAGAGTTTGTATTACTGAGCTCAAAATTTCTATTTAAGAACCATAAATAAATACAACTTTGTTTTTTAGCCTTTTGTTCTTGTCTTTTAGCCTTCTATTCTTTCATACATGACTCTTAATCTTATAACTTCCCATCATGACTATTGATCTTTTGACTTTTGATGCTCTTCACTTAATGGCCCTTTATATTTCATACTTTACTCTTTCATTTGTGGATGATTGACTATTCCAACACAGTCCTTAATGGATGATTGATTATTCAAACATTGTCCTTAATGGATCATCCCAAAGAAGTATTGGTTCATGAAATGCTATTTCCAATTCTACTCAAGTCATGTGATCCATCTCATAGTCATACCCAATAGATCAATCTCTATGCAATCACATCCAACATGTTGGCTAATGTATGAATCATAGCACTTTGAATTCAACCAAAATCTATCTTCCATGTATCACCTAAACAATGAAATCTTAATCCAATATTCACACTTCTCCTTCTAAAGTAAGTTCTAACACTTACCACACCACTCTCAAATTATTATTTCTATCTTTAGGTCATTTCCATAAAGTCAACTTGTGTAGTATTCCATTTTATGAAAATTTGAAAATATATTTAAATTTTACCTCTAATTTCCTATCGGCGTATCCCTTGAAACCTCCTATAGGTGCAATTGCTAGTTTTATAACAACAAAGAGAGGTAGATCAAGTCTCACACTCTCTTTTTAGATGATAGCAACTACTTCATCTTGAAACAAAGTTCATGAACCCAAGACATGAAGGTTGACAAAAATAATATACAAAACTACATTAAAACAAACTGAAATGATTACCAAGACAAATTTGTCATTCATTCAAAAGACATTTGTGTGATATAATATTCTTATAATTTTTAATTTATTTTAGTACAATATTGCATAAATACCACTATATAATCTAGCCTCACGATTCATCTGATCTAACTAGTCATAGATTCTTAGTCACATTTTTATCTTTTCAAAACTAGTCATTATTGTACTATGTAGAAATGAAATTTGACAAGAACCATTCCTTTTAATTAAAAATATTGAATAATGGATAACATAAATCTAATATTTCAAGAGAACTGGTGAACAATCACATAAGATTAAATAACTTGTATTAATGCAATTATATTTAATGTCTTTAGTGTGGCTAGTTTAATTTTTTACTTATTTAAATGCTAACAAAATCCTAGGAGTATGAATTGTCACAAAAAACTTATCTCTATCTCATGTGAAATAAAAAAAGATATGAATGTTCATGCTAATATTTAGGTCTTAATTTAAAAAATTAAGGGCAATGCATAAGAAAGTGAATTTTTCACTTGGGTAAATAAAAGTGTGACAACTACCTTTTTGTTATGATGTTAGCTAAGCATATGTATTATGATTTCTTAATTTAATCATTCACTTGTTTTTGCATTGGTTGATTGTTGAGGTTAAGTGTGGTGCTTTTTCATCCCAAATAAGACCTTGAAGGAGTGATCATCATGAGGTCACCATTAACTTGCGGCATTAAGTGAATTTACACCCTACCATCTCCATATCATTCTTGTCACATAGGGTTTGTTATCTAAATATGTATACTATCTAACTTTTATGTCTATTCATTTTCCTTCTTCTATCCATTGCCTGTTGTAAATAGACACTTTAATGCATAATTAATTTCATGAAATCTCATGTAGTGACAACATGTTTGCATCACATTATACATTATCATTGCAAATTATTATTATTTTTTAAAATTACTGATCACTTTTATATATTAGCCATATAAAAATTTGGGCACCCTCCATCTCTAGAATAATCTCCATGTCCATCCAAAGCTTTGATATTATGATGACTTGGTTGCCAAATTTATGGTAATGTTTGTAGTATAATTTCTTTGATAAGACACTATGCATTTCTTTATTTGAGTTAGTTCAAATTTGAATGTAGAAATGCATCTCTTTCTGAAAAGACTTCAATTCAAAATCTAGTGTTGATCAAAAAAAGAATCAATCTTGCAAGATAGTTGGATGCAAGTCTCTTCTTCTCCCATATTAAGTATAATGATAGCAACAATAGTTTTAGTGATTAGATTATTCCAAAGTTTTGAATATCCCAAAATGTATACATATAATTGAAAAAAAAAACATCAATTCAATTAGACTTTCTATCATTGCAAAATAATTTGGGTTACTTTATTCAACTCCAAACAATAAAACTATTTTAGAGAGGGTTGTAAGAAATTTCTGACTAGTTTCCCTCATTTTGGATTACAAAAGGTAGAGATATTAGGCTATAGAGATTTTATCACCTTCTCTTAAACAAAATATTATATTGTAGAAATTTTATCAAAATCACCTTCTCTAAAGATAAATAATAAGATAAAATTATGAAGAATTATATTTTCCTTTTCTTTATTTTCTTTGACATCAACTCCCTCGCGTAGACATTTTGGACCTCCAATGAAAGTCCGAATTTTCCCCATCTTTCCCTCTACATTAATCGACCAACCCACAAATTATATGGTGTATACTCTTGTTTATAATCAAATTGGCTTGCTAAACTACTTATATGGAGATTTTTTCCCAATTTTGAAGATCTAAAAAAAAAAGGAGTTTGTCATTGACTCGGCTGATTTATTAGATCTAAGGCCAATATTATGTGGAAAGTGATATGTACTATTATTGCTTTGGAGGTAGCAGTTATGTTACAGACCCCATCAGCACTGCTATCCTGTAACAGGATTTTGACAATCTTTAAACTGATCTACTGAAATAAGCCCAAATCTCTCTCATTGCAACTAGACATAAATTCATATATACCCCTTTAAACAATGGAATTACGAATCAAAACACTTTATGTGGAAAGAGTCAAGAATGCAAATCAGCTCAAGTATTTTCTAGTAATATTCCAGCATTACGAGCAAGAGATAAAATTCACCTTGTTAATCAATGATGACAGATATGTATGAAATCCCCAGACAAAACTGGTGGCAATAACTTCTCATCCCTAACATAACATTCCCCCCGTGTGTAAACTTCCCTCAACAACACAAGCCATAAGTACAAACATAGTACAAAATTTTGGTATTAATACGTTAATTAACGAGAGAATAGAGGAAAAAAATATATATATATAGGGGAAAGATCTAGCATTTGAGTATGTTCCATTAGTTGTGATAGCATTTGTTATAAAATGTTCATTTTTTTAACAATATTGGACCAATAGTTGTGACTTTAAAGCTGTTAGTGTTGATGATGACTACCCATAATTTAATGAAATGTATTCCTTAGATCTAAAAAGCAACCAATCATGTGATGCCACATCAGCACCCAATAAAACATGATGTAGATGCACAAGTATCGGTCTCACTTTTTTTTGGGGTCTTTTTGGACACCTTGACAAAAAACATACTGATGTGGCATCATATTTGATGATGTGGCCTTGAAACCTTAGTTATAAGCAGGGGACTTGCCAAGTAAGCTGCTGTAAAAAAATTGGGAGTGATTTGAAATTTCCATGTAGGATTTTGAGAAGCGCAAAGTTAGGGTGCTCAACTATTGGGTCCTCTCCCCTAATATTATAATGCGACAAGGATAGAAAAAGAATCTTTCAATAGCCTGTAGAAGTAGTAGCAAGCTTGTTAACCAAAGTGAGAGCATTGCTAATGAGCTTGTAGGCATTCTAACTTGTTCATTAAAAAGCACTTTAACCTTTTATTTGCAAAGCGCCACGTCTATCCAAACATCAGGATGCATATTTGATTGTTTTTATTTATTAATTAAAAATAAAAAATATTATACTTTACTTTTTAAATAATTAATATAAACAATCAAGCATTCATTTTGATGTATGAATAGATAGTACATTTGAAAAGGCTTATCAAAGTCGACACATTGCTCATTACTAGAGGTTGGAACTAGTGGGCTCCAAGTGATTCAACTCAACCACTCTGCCTCTACTTCACCCACAGATAAAATCTAGAGTCCTAGATAGACAACAAGCTTCCTAGTAAAGCCTCCAAACTTTCTCCTTAAGCATCGATCTTCATGGCCATTAGTTGCTCCACCTTAAGTAGTTTGGGCATCCAATTCATTTTAGGTTATATATTTATAATTTATGGTTCAAGTTATATAAAAAGCTCTTTAACTTATAAGTATAATCTGTTATCCTTTTATTTTAAAATTTTGGTTGTTTTTTCTTTAAAATGAAAGTGTATTTATATAAATTGTATAATTTTTAAAAAAATAGACTATATATCCAAAGAAAAACAGATAGGTAGAAAAAATTATATTTCGGAGTTTATGTAAGACAAGGTCTTAAACATCATATTTAAAGACCAAAAATATAGAATTGTCATGTTGATGCCATCATGGAGGGAATGGCCCAGGTATTGGAAGAAAAGGTTAGTGGAACTTTGACAATTGTTCAAGGTGCATTACCCTAGTGATGAAGAATTTTTTTTAAGTCGGCCACTTCAAGTGCAACTTTATTAGATTGCACTAGTATTCACATTCACATCTGAATAAATTATAGACTTGGAATACATGGAGAAATTACAGTTCTATCAATAATACATCCAAAAAAGAGGGAAATTTCCTATTTTTTCAAATGCTATTAAATAACATTTCCAATTTGTAAGCATTCCATATATGGGTAAAGTTAGTAAGAATTGTTGGCTAATTTAAGGTAGTCCACCATGTGCTAGGAAAAAGGTTCAAAGGTAAAAGTCTTAAAAAATCATACTCTCGGACAAAACTAGAAGAGGGGATTGATTATTTTTTTTGATGCCTACAAAAAGGGTAATGATGATAGATAAATTTCAAATGAAGACCTTGATATAAATTGCACTATTCAAAGTGAGCACAATTCAACTCAATAATAGCTATTAGTAAGAAAAGGGCATTAATCAAGGATTTGAGTCTAAGTTTCTTGTGAGATATTTATACCATATTATTAATGATAAGTGGAAGATTAAGGATATATATGATAAGTTATATAAATTTGTGGTAAGAAAAAACATATAAATTTAAATATATTTGCACAAACACATATGCACAACATATATCACAACTGCTTAGATATCCCATAGATCAACGTACACTATATTATACTCTCATATCTCATCATAAATATATCTAATACAATATTTACTTAAATTAGTCTTCTCTTGATCCTTCTTCTATTACTTATTCCTATTCCTTACATCTTTCTAAGTATATTTCTTATTTCTTATATCTATATTTGATTTTACAAAGGACTATGTCTCTTTAAGTTGGTACATCTTTTGAGTGTTTACAAGTTGGCTTGATGCCCTACATCTCACTTGTATTAGATATATCTTGTTCTCTTCTACTATGTTGGATTTGTCCTAACAACATCATCTTCTCTTTGAAATGATGGACCTTTTCCTCAAGATATCTTAGCTCTATCCTCTAAAAAAATTTGACTTGTAAGTTGAAATTGACAAGATTAATTGTTATCATATTAGAGATTTTTCAAGTGTTAATCTCTTTATAGAAAGATATTCCAATATATCCCTTTGAGCCAAGTATAGCTATGAAACCATGATTGATTTACCTATTGTAGGAAATATATTTTTCCATTAATTGTGAGCAAAGTATTTTTTCCTTCCTTCAAAGTGGTTAGTATTTGAATGGTAATTCGACAACTTTCATGGCCTATGTTAGTAGTCCTATCACAATTCTTGCCAAATATTTATTGCTTCTCTTAGCCTTTTGATTTTTACTCTTGGTACTTCACCTTTTTCTTACACTTATTGATACTATGTGTGAAGGGTATCAATCTAGGTCTCTTTGGGTAGTCTCAACACATGCCCCAATTTTCTCCTAGCAAAATGAGGACTTGCCTTTTTTTTACTTTTATTTATTTTGTGGTAAATGCAAAATTCCCATAATTATTAAATTATTAAATTGTAAACTCTACTGCATTCCTCTTGGCTAGATCTCATTACAAATCAATGGAGCATTTTAAAATATCAAGAATTACCTTTTGAAGTTTATCCATATCTGATAAGGTGTGCAATTTATGCATTTGTGGGTTTTGTATGCCCATTTGGATTAAAGTTAATTCATTAAGGTTTTTCCAACAATGGGTTCACATGAGTTCCCACAAGTTTTAGTAGCTTTAGTAATCCCACTCTTTATTTTTTCTTTTGCGTCAATCTTTTAATTGGATATTCAATTCACTTGTGTTTGTTCATAAGAGGTTCTAGATTTAAATTATGCAAAAGATCAGTGCCCATTTTGTTGAAGTTGAGAAAAATCAACTCCATAGCTCCCAAGGATCACTTGCAATCAAACACTTGTCACATAAAGAGAGAATAGAGAAGCTATGGAGGCCAAGAGCTATTGATCCTAAAAAGCACGAATCGTTATGAATGTGCATCTTAATGATTATACAATAGAGAATCCTTATAAAAAAATAATTAACCTAAAAACCCTAGGTGAGGATAAAACAAGATCATGACATTTTTCCTCATCTTATGACACAAATAGAGGAAAATGAACCTAATAAGAACATGACATAAGTAAGCTTAAGTAATTAGAGGAAAATGAACCTAATAATTTAAAATAATTAATTAATTAGGAAATACCTTTTACTCTAACACCCCTCCTCAAGTGAAACTTAGGGAGTAGCGTAAAACTCTAAAGATGAATGCATGATGGGTCCCATAAAACAAGGCTTGGTGAGGTGCCCATGTACAAAAAATGATCTCTCAAAATTGGAGAAAAGGAGAAAAACCATTTGGGAGAAAACTCCTCTCCAAACGAGAGAAATATAAGTGAAGGGTCACTGAAGAAGCCTCCAAAAAAAGAGTGGAGGATTGAAAAACCTCCAAAACAAAGTGAAGGGTCCTGAAAAACCCTTTAAAAAAATATCCCAAAAAGATTAGGAATAAAGGATGAACATGAGGAACACCACTTAAGCATGAAGAAGCTACAAACACTGTCAAAGGATGATTGCTAGATAGTGTTGAAAGAAAAACCTCCTCTTAAGTAAATGATGATCAAGATAAAAAAGACAAGAATTTGCATGAGTGCCCCCAACAATACTACTCGAAACAGATGGCAAAAAAAGGCAAAAATTTTGGAACTCGAAGATACAAATGACACAAGTATGAAAAGCTTGAAAAATGGATCAAGTAAAAATGGAAGGTTTCCTTCAAAAATAGGAATGCAAGATTTTCCATATGGTAAATGGTCTATCTCACCAAAATACATGGGTATGTACAGGATCATGACGGGCCAAAAAGTGGCAATATGTAAGTGATATGATGGCCCATGTGGCTGACGACCTTTTTTTACCCAAAATTGATGAAACGAAAAGGGTTTTTAAAGGAGATTCTTAGATTTCCACCAATATAAATTATGTTTTACTTTGAATTTAATAAATAATTATTATTCATTTTCTATTTGAATTATGATTAGAGTCCGAATTGATAGGCTGATTGAAAAACACCTGGGTGATCCCACAAAGTTGGTTTACAATTTCTGAGAGGAATTGATTTTAGCAGAAATCACATGTTTTAGAAAATATAATGGTTTAAGCCTTTAAAATTTCCATTTTAAGGATTCCAATTGAAGAGGGTTTGATCAAACCACCTTAGATCAAACCCCCTTGGATAGAACCTCACTAGTTTTAAACCATACCTATAAATGCGTCTCTTTTACACCTATCAAAATGCTGATAAAAAATCACTTTTGATTTACCTTTTGGGGGATCAAATGAATTTATTTAAAATTTATTTGAAATGATTATGGTAGTCCTCGAAATGATCTATCCTATGAATATAATTTTAATATGTTTTGGTTTTATTATGTATGTGTTTTTTCAGTTTTATTAAACATAGGTTTTTCACCAAAAATCAAGCTCTCTATTTTGCACATGCGGAAAAATAGAAAATTATCGAAATAAAATTTTAAAAAATATGCTTGTGTTGGGTATTGATGTCTTTGATCCAATAAAAAAAAAAAATTGAATTTCGATACATACAAAAAATGTTATGTTGTATACAGTCCGCCTATGTCTGAATTGCAATTGGTTTGACTTCGAAACTCTATTAAGGAAAAAATATTCAATAAAAAACTATGAGACCAAATGAAAGTGCTAGATATCATAGTTAAAAATCTAAATTCGAAAAAATTAGAATTTTATCCTTCATACAAAAAAAAGTTATGTTGTATACGGTGAGTGTCACTTTTTAAAAATGTTGTTTTTTGAAAAAAACCAGTTTTCGTGGGAGATAGAAAAAGAAGTGCAATCTTATTCCAAAATTTTTGAAAAAAATATTTTTAAAATCTATAGACAAAATGTGATGAGACTCTAGTTTGCATCATCTTCAAATTCATCACGGTTTAGCCGTTATAGGTGCCCGAATGTGAAGATTTAGTTAAAAATAATAATTTCAGTGTCCAGTTTGGCCAAAAATTGTAAACCACTATTGTGGGATCACCCACCTATAACTTTCAAACAGTATCACATTTTTTGAATCTAAAATATGCACCACATTCTATGCTTCACATACTATAATATTAAAAAAAAAAATTGAATTTCGTAAAGTTTTTACCAAGTTAATTTGGTCAGACATACAAGTTTTTTATTTTATTTTTAAAATTGTAATAAAAAAATTATAGTTAATTATTTACTTGGAAATAAATTACAAAAAAATATGCATCACATCGGGACATGAGTCCTCTACTTATATCTAAAATATTATCATTTTATTGTGGTTAGGGTGGTTAGATAGACACCTACTTCTTTTTTTTTCCTTGAAATTTAAGTACTACTGCATTCAAATTTCAAATTTTCACCAAATAGATTTTTTTATTTTTTTAAATACACTTAGTATTTTAGAAACTGAATTCAATTTTTTACATATTCTATTCTTACATATTTTTGAAATAATATAGATAACTTATTCAAATTTTTATGTCAAGTTGCTTAACTCTGATTTTTAAAATTTTTATCACCACTTAAGGGCCTGTTTTTTCCATGATGATCCTGCACATACCCACATGGATAACCACTCACTAATGTGCATTGCATCTTCCTGGTACATAGGAACAAATACTAGATACATAGCTCACTCCGACACAAACCCATGGAAGCATTAGCACCGACAATAGAAACCCCCCCATAATGCTAATAAGGGAGATTCATGATAGGTACACTTATACTCTGTTCTAGAATGTAGTGCATGAATAAGAATAGATCTATGGAAAAATGTTGCACACAACTTGAGAATGTATTGATGCAAAAGTATCCTAGTATATGTTGAAGGTAAGGCACACACATAAAGAGCATGAGATTTCCTTGTATGTGTGGAAGAAGACCGAGGAGCTAAAATATTATGTTGTTCCATGGTTTCCTCCAAAGCCTCTTATCTATTCCAACACCTGGTAACTAGATATCCTTCCTTTCCACAAAAATAGCAAGGCTAACCTAATTTCTTCTTTGTCTTAGAGGAAGAATCACCAAACTTAAAAGATTTATTAGGATTAGGAGAAGAATGTGATTTCTAATCTAACTTTGGTGGTGGCTTGGAGGGATTCTCACTAGTGATGAATGTATCTTGGGCTTCTATTTATTCTTTTGTTTCCCCTTAGATGGTTGGGTTACCATTGCATGATTTTTGGAACATGTAAGAGAATCCAACTAAACCAACTTTTCCTATTCTCATGCCAAATAATCATAGAAAACCTCAAAACTAGGCATGGTAAAAGCATGATACTCCTGATATTCTCGACACTCTCAATACTCCTAACACCAAAGTAGGGTGAATTTTAAATCAAAATTAATCCAATTAGCCTCCTGAACATAATCATTTGGTTCTTTTCGGCTCAAAATACTTCGAAATTGTAGCTACCCTCAAGATCTAAAAACAAGCAATTGCTTCAAACCCTTGTAGATCTAACCTCTAGAGTCCAAATCAGGCCAAACAAAAGGCAAAACTAATTTTTCCAAAAGCTTTAAATCCAATGAAATACACTATTTTTCTTTATGATGCACTGCATGATAGCTCAAGGTATGAAATCTCTCAAAAAGAGGAAAGGGGATTATAAGTGTGGAGCTCTAATACCATGTTGAAATTGGGAAAAATCAACTCCATAGCTCCCAAGGATCACCTACAATCAAACACATGTCATACAAAGAGAGAATAGCAAAGCTATGAAGGCCAAGAGCTATTTATCCAAAAAAGCATGAATCATTATGAATATGCATCTTAATGATTATACAATAGAGAATCCTTATAAAAAGATAATTAACCTATAAACCCTAGGTGAGGATAAAACAAGATCATGACATGTGTCCTCATCCTATGAATTGAGACATAAAAATAACATGACCTAAGTAAGATTAAGTAATTAGAGGAAAATTAACTTTAATAATTAATTAGGAAATACCATTTACTAAAACGCATTTAAAATTCCCTTAATAGGGGTGGTTGAATATAGTGGGTTCACATGATTTTTTCCATAGTTAGGAAAGTTTTGATTGCTAATCTTTTATCCTTATATGCCTATACATTCCTTTCTATGTTCTAATTTCATAACCCAATGAGTTTGTAAAGTAAATTTTAATATTGTGGATGTTTGTCTCCCAAGTGAATGATACTTTTTGGGCTTATAGCCAATACACATAAATTTTCCCGTATAGCCAATTCATTAGGCCATTTTCATAATATTCATTTGCAAGTGAACTACCAACATGAATATACAAAAGAATAATATTAGAAAATATTCCTTTTGTGAAGAAACCTTTTCAATCTAAACTTGAACTTGATCTTTCCCGAATAGCATAACCAAACAAATCAATTAAGTTTCTCTATAGTAGTGCAATGCTTACATTATGATGACATCACCTAAGCGAAGTGGAGAATTCGCTTCCATCTTAACATAACCATGTTGAGTGCTAGAAGCTAGTTCATTTGAGAATTCGCACAACTATACTTTGATGATGTCACTATTGCATTATAATTGTGTCATAAATCCAAAAGACTAATTACATGACCATTTCCAAAATTATGATGTCACTTTTCCTTTTGTTGACATAACTATTGGGATTTCCCATCTAAATTGACTTCAAGAAAAATATCTAGATCATTTGACATAACTCACATTTGCAAAAAAGAACCCTCTATTTGAACCCAATTTATAAGGAATTGAGCTCATTAAAAGTAATTTATTTTAATCATTTCATCATAATATGATTGCAAATTAAATTCATGGCAAAGTGAATGGAGATTAACACCTGTAATAATTGGTAAATGATAACCCAAAGAGGTAATTGTGCAAAAGGAGTTATTCATAGAGCTTGAGGAAAGGAAGTGACATGTACACAAATTTTAATTTTATTTATAGGTTCTATTCACAACATCAAAATTCTAAGTGTGCATGTGTCATCCACATCTCTTGCCTAATCTACATCAATAAAGGAACTCAAGGTAAGATAATCATCTTTAGGATACTAAAGGCCAAAATCAAATATCCCTTTAAAGTATCTAAAAATTCTCTTTAAAACAGTCACATGAGATTCCTTCAGATCAACTTGATATCTAGAAACCATACATACAACATTCATGATATTTGGTCTGGTCTGAGTCAAATAAAGCAATCCACTAATCATTGACATGTATCTTGTTTTGATTTTCCTCAGGAGAATCATCATTCTTTGTTAACTTGCATCCGGCTACCATGGGTGTACCAGTAGGATTTGAGTCTTCCATGCCAAACTTTTTTAGTAACTCTTACATATTTGGACTGAGATATAAAAATTCCATTATCTAATTGAGTGATTTGCAATCCTAGAAAGAAAATCTCTCCAATCATAGACATTTCAAATTAACTTTTCATTTCATCAGTAAAATTCATACATAAATCATCATTACCTCCAAAAAATATTTCATCAACAAAGACTTCAATAATCAACTCTTTATCATGACCCATCTTAAAATATGGATTACTATCAACAACACCTTTATTGAATCCAAGCTTCAACAAGTATTTATCCAACCTAGCATACTAGGCTCTAGGGGCTTGATTGAGTCCATAGAGTTCTTTCTTCAATCGGAAAACCATATCTCCCTTATCATTCAGTTGAAATCCATCTGGTTGCTCAATATATACTTCTTCTAGCCCACCATTTAGAAATGTTGACTTTACATCCATTTGATAGAATTTATAGTTCTTAAAAGTAGCATCTAGAATTGTTATGTTCTTTCTCTCTACAACTCCATTATGTTGAGGGGTCCAGGGAGCAGATAACTATCTTTTGATTCCATGCTCTTCAAAAAATAAATTGAATTCCCAGGAAGTGAACTCACCACCTCTATCCAACCTTAAGAATTTAGTCTTCAAACCTGTCTCATTCTTGGCCAAAGCTTTGAAACTTCTGAAATTCTCTAATGCTTCACATTTTTCTCTTAAGAAAGCAACCCATATCATCTTAGAGTAATCATCAATAAGCAACATAAAGTACCTTTCTCCTTGTAGACTTCTGATTCTGGAGGGACCACAAAAATTAGTATGCACTAGCTCTAGTACTCCATTAGAATGATGATGTTTGCTCTAAAAAAAAACTCTATTCTACTTTCCCATCCAAAATTCCTTGCATATGGTGTTAGTAGGCTTCATTAGCTTAGGTAGATCTCTTAATGCTTGAGTGGAGCTTACCTTGACAATGTTATCAAAATTCACATGACACAACCTCCTATGCCATAACCAACTTTCATCAACTTGAGAAATTAAAAAAAATTCACCAGTAATGGCCCACTCAAGTGAAAAATATTACCTCTTATCTTTGTACCTGAAGAAATTACATTTCTAGAACTTCCCAATATCCTGCACTTTCCATATTTGAACTGCAGATTATATCCCTTGTTGACCGTCTGTCCAACACTTGACAAATTATGCTTCAAGCCTTTTACATAAAGAACATCATCAATATTTTGTTTACCACCAAGAGAAATAGTTCCTTTGCCATGAATCATGCTAGCATTGTTATCTCCAAATCTTACAACACCACCATTATATTTCTCCAAGCTTACAAATTTGCTTTTGTCACCAGTCATATTATGTGAGCATCCATTGTCAATTGCCCACTCATCCTTTTCTTCAATTCTGGCTGTAAGAGCTTTCTCAACATTCTTATTACTAGCAAATTTAGTGGACACCAGACCATTTTCCTTTATAGCAATGAATACCCACTCATCCTCATTTCCATTTTCTTTATCATATTCTTCATCAGTAATACCTTCTTCAGCATAATAACATTTATTTTGAAATCTAGGCTTGTTAGGTTTGGACCTAGGAACTCTTTTAGGACATCTTGAAGCAAAATGACCTATTTTGCTGCAAAATGATCTATCTCCTCATTTTTCTTCTTATTACTATTAGTCATATTTTCTTCAAAAATAGATAAATCTATGTATAGAGTGGACACATCAAGAATATCTTGGAAAATATTGTCATTAGGATTCACCTCAACCTTATTAATTTCTTCAGGTATATTTGTTGTCTTTTCATTTGACTCTTTTTCTTATTCCTTTTCTATCTTAGTATCTGAGACAATTTGTACTTTATGTGCATAAAATATATCCTATTTTTTCAAATTAGAGGATCCTTGTATTTATTTATGACCAGATGTGTTTTACACATCAGAGTCTTTTGAGGGAGGTTCATTTTCCATCTTTAGAGGTTCTTATGCATTTATTTCATCTTCTCTAATATGTCCTTCTAGGGAACCTTGTGAATCATCATTAATGATATTCTTTTGGTACATCTTCAATTTCACTCTGAATATTCCTTTTCACATTTTCATCCAAGCTAATCAAAAGATCTATTCTTCTCTTGGTGTGAAGCTCTTTGGCCTATCTTCGAACAATCACCTCTTTTTCTTTTTGTGACATATGAACCCTTTTTTTATCAATTGCTTGTAGTTTTAGGTCTTCATTAGTCTTAATTGCCTCTTCTCTTCTTGTCTTAAAGCCTCAACAAGGCTATCTAGAGATTTGTTAACAATGTCACTGAAGGTGATGTTCTGTGTTTCCATATAATCAATGATGACCTTCTCAATAGTATTTTTCTCTTTCAGAGAGATATCTAGCTGTAGCATCATTGTGTCATTTAATAAGTTATATTTAACAATTACATTAAAGATTGTTCTTAAGTCTAGAGGGTCATGAGAGACTAAAGGAGCCATTTCAATCTTTTCAACAACAATTCCATTTCCTTTCTTTTTTCTATGAAGAGATTTCTTCTTCTTCTCCTTGACTTGTACCTTTTTCTCTTTTCTTAAAAGAAAAATATTTTACTTCTTCTTCATCATCCACTTCATCATCAATATCAATATTTTCTCTTTTTGACTTTTGTTTAGGTCTAGTGACAACTTTCTTTGGAGGAATAAAAAATGTATCTTTTCTCTTACTTTTGGTTGTTTGTGTGGATAGTGAGGGTTGTGGGGAAACAACTAGAGAATTTATACTAGAAGTTCTTGGAGCTTGACTAGCTTTTAGAAGGGCTAATTTGATTGTAGGAGCATTAGGTATAGCTTTTAGAGAGCTACCCAGTATCTTGTAAATCTCTTCTTTACTCTTTATTGTAGAGTACTGTAGTGCATTCATTTCCTTAAGTACATTTTTAACTTTATTTTCTATGGATTCCTCACTTTCCTTCTTATATATTTCATCCATGATTTCTTTGTATGTTCCAAATATTTTTACTTTAGGATCCATAAGATTGGACAACAAAATAGCTATGTACCTTTATAAAAAATATTCCTCAATCTTATAAGGCAACTCAGTTATCCATATAGTTCTAGGTTCCATAGCCTCCATAAAGCAATGATCCTCGTTTGTACTATAAAAACTATTTTTTTTCATATTTATGACTAAACTAGATGATATCCTATATCTACCTTGTTTCTGATTTTGCAAAATCTTGAAAAATCCCCAATAGGAAGTGGTGTAATCTTGCTCGTTTTGAAAAAATTTCATATGTTGTTTAACTTATGTTGCTACCGAAGAGAATTTGTCCCATATTTTACCTTTAAACCTAGGTAACTCATTAAAAGAAGAAAGGAAAATTCTTAGGGAACCAAACTTGAAGTTATACTTGGTTTCCTTTGTCCTTTCCAAGTTCTTCATCAACTATTCCCTCAATAATTCGTGTAGATCAAAGTTGACATTTCATTTTACCATCTACAAATCAATATGAATTGTAGTGGTAGTGGTGGATCCTTCCCTATTTATAAAGTAGATTTTGTATGCAATTCTCATTGATGAATACCAGACATCAAGATTGATAATATCTTTTATAGTTAAGGCCCTTTTTTCAAATAGAGCACCATTGTATAGTTGTTTCATTCTTTACAGATTTTAACACAGGCATAGGTCCCGAGTCACACAAACCAGTAACTGCCTTGATAACATGCCTTGTGATTAAGTAGGGTTTGTTTAGCCAAATGAAATTATCATGAATGTGTCTCAGGATTATTCTTACCCATTCCTCATTCTTGCAGAAGTTTGGAAAGTATTTCTAGAGGTCTAACCCTTTCGTAGCAATGGTTGTATACTCTAGCTTATATACTCCATTTTCATTGAACAACTCTTGTCAGAACACTTCAATGGATGAAGTTTGATCAATCTCATTCAATTGTGTATGTATGTAGATTCTTGTATCCTCACAATGCATGAAATCTATTGGAATTTTTGAAAATGCACCATCTTTTTCCACTTCAAGTGATTTAAATAGATACCTTTTGTATTTGGGACTTGGCCTTCTAGTGACATCAACAACATGTGTAGGCATGATGTATGATACTAGGGTTTATAAGAAAAGACAAATAAATACCTTTGAATAGTATTGTTAGGGCTTGTGTGACACTTTCTCCACTTCCTTAGCTCTTGCACTCACTTGAGATAGTTTGAATGAATTAAATTTGATCAAAATGAGCTAAATATACCTCATACTAACCGTAGTTGTTCTGTAATAAATTCATTTATCTGTTTATCAAATTTTATGGTCTATGGCATCGCAACAATCCATTAGCCTTCAAGTCACCTTTGCATAGAGAATATTTTCTTTAGAAACATGGCTAATCAATTTTATATCACAATTTACGAATATACTAAAGATTTCATAATCTGAAGTATTTCAAGGGTCTGATAAGTTTTGCAATTGTAGCTCCCCCTGAGTCAATACTCTCTCTTTAGTTATCAAAAAACCTATCCGCACCATGCTGAGGTACAAATTTATTCCTTACTTCACATTCTTCAGGTTCTTCTACCAAACCTTGTTCATCTCATTCTTTTGTTGAATAATTGTAGGCTTCCTTTGAAGAGTAGAAGACCTTACATTCTTTCCCTTGCAAAATCTTGCATTGTGTCCTTGTCTATTGCAATTATAGAAAATGATATTGGATTATGGAGAATAATTGCTTCTTCTTACATTGGATCTACACTCAGAAGCTTTATGACTGAACTTGTTGAATGAGTAAAGGAACAATGAGAGATCATAGCATGGCTATCCCTTATCACTTTACTTCTACATTTTTTAGTCTTGTGGCCGAATTTGTTGCAAGCATAGCATTGGCTCTTAAATGATTGAGAGTTCATACAATTATACCTTAGAGGCTTAAGATAATTGAGACTTGTCTTGCTTCTGCACTCAACTTCCTTATGACCAAATTTGTTGCATGCGTAGCACTTTCCTTTTAACCTGATAGGAGTAGTTTGGGTAGGCTTCCAAAAATTCACTTTCTTGTTTCAGATGGATGTTAAATCAACTTATTTCTTATTGTCTTGATTATTCTTTGCATCTCTAGAGGATGTCTCCTTTGTTTTAGTCCTCTCATTTGATGCCCTCCCTTATTTTTCTGAAGATAAGGAGGAAAGATCATATATACCTACATTAGAGGAAGCCTTTGAACAAATTGGTTCCAACTTGATGGATGAAGACAACTCCATGGTTTTGGAGTAGCAGCAACAAACATGTTCAACCCATATTATTGTGGAGGAGGAAACTCCACTATCTAATGAGGTTTGCATTTCTAAGGTGGGGGACCTCTTTTGGGATGTTATAGAAACACTTTTTTAAAGTTTAAACATTAAATAATCACCCCTAGAAGAGGAGATTTATGGGAAAAAAACATAGGAGTAAAGAAAAAAGAGAGGATGTGGTAGCCATTACATGCCAAAAATCTGATTTTATTGTAGCTAGTTGCCAAGAAGAGATTAAAATAGAGAGGAAATTTGAAGAATTTAGTTCTTCACTCGAAGTGTCTCACAAACCTGAGGTATGTGTTGATGAAGTGTGTATCAATACAAGTAATTATGATGTATGTTGGTTTTCTACTATCCTTGAATGTAGTAATTGTGAATATGAGGTCTTCATTCAAGGTGAGGATGTGACGTTTGACATTAAGGATAATGTGAATGATTTAAATGCTTCACATGGGACTAACATGCTGAGAAATCCATCATTGAGCAACCACATATTTGTTTGGAGAGTGATGCTCCTCTTGCTCAATTTGATAGAATTCCTAAGATTCAAAGCTTTGCATTTGAAGTGCATGAAGAAGAGAATGCTTTGCAAATAAAAAACAAGTTTGGCATATTTTTCATCACCATGTGAGATATAATTTTTTTCTTTTTGTTTCAATTCATGCAATGAGAAGGTCAATGGTGATAGTAATGGCATATCCTTTTGTGAGGAGAGTTATTTTCCCTCCATAAAAGGTTTATTCCTTGATGTTGACTTGCCTTCAAAAGATTCATCCTTGCTACTATATGTTCACTTGAGGCACTAGTATCAGATGAATTTGACACTTGCATCATATGGTTACACTATAATGGAACAATTTACAGTGAAGTGATCCTTCAACTTGTAGGCATTTTGTGCAAATTCATGCATGTTGGCAAATTTTTTTGGTGGTTGCAATTGGGTGAGGTTTACAACTTTGGTTTGAGGGAGATCATCTCCTTCAAAAGGTTCATCTTTGATAGAGGCATATTTTCATTTTTTTCTTCCTATTAGTTTCATATACTTATTGTAGTTGTTTTGATTTCCATGAAGTTCTCTTGCACACCCAACGTTCTCCTTAATAGAATGTATGCTCTTAGTTTCCATGATTTTCTTCAAGTGCAAGCCTACACATGTTTTATTTTGCTCTCAAGAGGTCCAGTTGTTGAAGTTTTCCCTTATGACTCCATGCCCAATGGATTATTAAGGCTACTAGATCCCATGATTATCAAAATATCATCCCATAGAAGTCACCATAAATGTTTTCATTTAATGACACCCTTTGATGAACCATCATTGATAACCGATCTGAGAGATCCTACGCGAGCCATCTTGCATGAATTCTCCTTGAAGGTTCCTAAAATTGGCTAAGTCCTAGAGTTTCTGACTTTTGGTCTTTCTCTTACCTATCGACCTACATACCTTCTTCATCGCTCCCGCTCCTTCTCTTTCCTTTTGTTTTCTCTAAGTGTTTCGGGTTTCGGCCTTCAACCTTATCCTTTACCCCTATCACTTTCTTGTAGTAAGATGCAAACCTATCGCTCGACTACTGAAGTCCAATTAAATATTTCAATATTTTCCTAAGTATGGCTCCTTTTAGACTTCAGGGGTTGATCTTTTGTCTTATCGCTTTCCATCTTTTCAAGCAAGGCGTAAGCATTCCTCTCGATCTCTAATGCCCAAAATTTCGTCTTTGGCTTTAGGTCATCATACTTTTCGCTTTCTTCCTTCTTCCTTCTCACTTTCACTCTTTCCTTCAAAAATTTGACTAAGTGTTGAGTTTTTAGACATTGGGGTTCGACCTTCTCCTTTACCTCTTACCTTTCTTTGGTAAGAAGTAACTCTTCTCACCAACTACTGATGGCTCCTTTTAGCCTTCAACCTTTACTCTTCCCTTTTACTCTTCGTATCTGCGAAAGGAAGTAAGCCTTCTCCCTGACCTCTGAAGCTCGAAAAGGGTTACCTTTTTTGAACTTCACAATTCCCTCCTTCCTCTTCCTTCTTTCTTGCTTCCTCTAAGCATGTGGTAAGCAATATGCCTAAAGCCTGATTTCCAATGGTCCAATGTTGATGTGAATAAAGTATGAAGTATAAGCTATGAAGTAGGCTCGATACCAGATCCTCGATGAAGATGTTGTTTCATGGCTAAAAACCATAGAATACATAAGCAAAGGTTTTCTTTTGAGCCCGACGCCCTGACCTTTTAGCAGATTTGGCGTGTTCTTCTAGGCGATGCCATGAATGCTTGATCCAACTTTTGAGTAGCCTATTTTGATTTATAGGCTTCAAGGATGATATTCATTTCCCAGTTTGACTTCTTCAAGTGGATTTCCTGGGTGCCCATGCATATTTATTGTAGATTTTTGACCTTTCCTGATGGATCCATGCCTAGATCGTGATTTTCATAGAATGGCTTCATGATTTCAAGCATAAAATTCATTGCTAACACTAGTTAGGGTTAGGGTTCAGTTTGTGTTTTAAAGTGATGCCTGATCTATAAAGGTAATAAATGTATTCATTTCAAGGGTTTTTCCTTTGGCTCTTCTAGGTTTTTTCTTTAGCATACACTGTATTTTACATTCTACCATTCTAAATATTGTCTTTTCTACCTTGACATCAATAAAATCGATCAATCTTTCCTCTTCTTAGCTTGTTTATGTTTGATTAAGTTCATTGCCTTCATATCTGAGTTTTTTTTAATTTTTCATACATGCATGTTTGAGTTAAAGTATTTAAAGTTATTGGTTTGAGAAACCTTCCTTTCGTTCTAGCAACTTCTCAAACCCTAACCTTCTTCTTTGCCTTTGACAATCAACCAAACAGAGAGCTGTGAGATTCCCCTTGTCCCTCTTCAATGATGGTTTGAGTAGTCTAAGTATGGAAGAAATGACTTTCCACCCTGTTGTATCACCTCCATTTCCCTTTCATGTTCTCTTTCTCCCGTTTCCCTTGTGAGCTGTTAGGGTAGGTTAGTGGTAGGTTTTCATGTGTTTGGTTTGACCAATGCTTTGCACTTGGATCGAAAGAGGAAGTCAAAATTCTCTAGAGATTCAACCTCATAGATGAAAAGGTCCCACACCTTGAGGTTGTTTCCATTGTGTCATTGGAATACTGAACTTTGTGTTCAACAGGTGCAATTTTATGTGACAATAGGAACCATCTCAAGATTATCTTTCCTCATCTGTACATCACTTATTGACTTCTCTAGAGAAGAAACATTGTGTTTTAGAAAAGAAACACCAACATTAATTTTATATTTTGTGTATTGTGCACCAGTGTTCACTAAATGAGCTATCTCCTCATTTTTCTTCTTATTAACATTAGTCATATTGTCTTCAAAAATAGGTAAATCTATGTTCGGAGTGGACACATCAGGAATATATTACAAAATACTGTCATCAGGATTCACCTCAATCGTCTTCATTTATTCAAGTATCTTTGTTGTATTTTCATTTGACTCCTTTTCTTCTTCCTTTTCTATCTCAATATTTGAGACAATTCATACTTGATGTGCACCAAAGATATCTTATTTTTGCAAACTAGAGGATCCTTTTATTTCTTTTTGACTAGATGTGGTTTTCACATCAAAGTCTTCTAATGGAGGTTCATTATCCATCTTTAGAGGTTCTTATGCATTTATTTTATCTTCAGTAATATGTCCTTCCAGAGAACCTTGTGATCATCACTAATGATTTTCTTTGTGGTATATTTAGTTTCACTCTGAATCTTCCTTTTCACATTTTCATCCAAGCTCATCATAAGATCTATTCTTTTCTCGGTCTAAAGCTCTTTGGCCTATCTCTAAACAATCACCTCTTTTTCTTTTTGTGACATAGGAATCCCTATTTTATCAATTGCTTGCAGTTTCAGGTCTTCATCAGTCTTACTAACCTCTTCTCTCCTTTGTCTTAAAGCATGAACAAGGTTATCCAGAGCTTTGTTAACAATGTCATTGAATGTGATGTTCTGCATTACCATATAATCAATAATGGCCTTCTCAATAGTCTTTTTGTCTTTCAAAGAGACATCTAGATGTAGCATCATTGTGTCATTTAATAAGTTATATTTAACAATTACATTAAAGATTGTTCCAAAGTCTAGAGGGTCATGAGATATCAAAGGAGCCATTTTAGTCTTTTTAACAAAAATTACCTTTCCTTTTTTTCTGTGAAATTTTTTTGCCTTCTTCTCCTCGACTTGTACCTTTTTTTATTTTCTTAAAAAAATTATTTCACTTCTTCTTCTTCATCATCCATTTCATCATCGATATCAATCATTTCTCTTTTTTCCCTTTGTTTAGGTCTAGTGACCATTTTCTTTAGAGGAATAAAAAATGTAGCTTTTCTCTTCCTTTTGGTTGTTTGCATGGACATTGAGGGTTGTGGGGAAACAACTAGAGAGGTTCTACCAGATCTCATTGAACCTCAACTAGCTTTTAGAATTGCTAATTTGACTATAGGAGCATCAAGAATAGCTTTCTGAGAGCTACCCAATATCTTGTAAATCTCTTCCTTACTCTTTATTATAGAGTACCATAGTGCGCCTATTTCCTTAAGTACTTTTTCAACTTTCTATTTTGTGGCTTCCTCACTTTCCTTCTTATAGATTTCATCCATGATTTCTTTGTATGTTTCAAATATTTTTACTTTAGGATCCATAGGACTTGATAAAAAAGTATTTATGTACCTTTGTACAAGATCATCCTCAATCTCATAAGGCAACTCGATTATCCATACAGTTCTAGGTTCCATAGCCTCTATAAAACAATGATCCTTGTTTACCATAAAATCTATTTGTTTTTCATATTTTTGGACCAAACTAGATGATATCCTATATTTGTCTTGCATCTCATTTTACAAATTCTTGAAAAATCCCCAATAGGAAGTGGTGTAATCTTGCTCATTTTGAAAAAAAATTATATGTTGTTTAATTTGTGTTGCTACCAGAGAGAATTGTCCCATATTTTACCTTTAAACCTAGGCAACTCATTCAAAAAGAAGAAATTAAGGAAAATTATTAGGAAACCAAACTCGAAGCTATACTTGGTTTCCTTTTTCCTTTTCAAGTTTTTCATCAACTATTCCCTCAATAATTCACTCAAATCAAATTTGGAATTTTCTTTTACCATCTAAAGATCAATATGAATTGCAATGGCAGTGGTGGATCCTTCACTATTTGTAAAGTAGATTTTGTATGCAATGCTCATTGATGCATACTAGACACCAAGATCAATAGTATCTTTTATATAGTTAAGGCCCTTTTGTTGAATTTAGCACCTGAGTTCTATAACTATTTTGATCTTTACAGATTTTAACATAGGCATGGGTCCTAAGTCACATAAACTAGTAACTACCTTGGTAACATCCCTTGTGATTAATTAGGGTTTGTCTAGCCAAATGAAATTATCATGAATGTGGGTCAGGATGATTCTTACCCATTCCTTATTCTTGCAAAAATTTGGAAAATATTTCTAGAGGTCTAACCCTTTCATAGCAATGTTTTCATACTCTTGCTTATATAATCCATTTTCATTGAACAACTCTTATCAAACCACTTCAAAGGATGAAGTGTGATCAGTCTCATTCAATTGTATAGATACCTTTTACCAATTCAAGTGCTTTGAATAGATACCTTTTGTATTTGGGACTTGGCCTTTTAGTGAAATCGATGACATCATGTGTAGCCATGAAATCTAATACTAGGGTTTATAAGAAAAGACAAATAAATGCCTTTGAACACCATTGTTAGGGTTTGCATGACACTTTATCCACTTCCTTAGCTCTTGCACTCACTTGATATAGTTTGAATGAGAATTCAATTTGATCAAAATGAGCTAAATATACCTCATAATAACCCTAGTTGTTCTGCAATAAATGTATTTGTCTATTTATCAACTTTTACGATCTATGAAATTATAGTGATCCATTAGCCTTCAAGAAACCTCTATAGAGAGAGTATTTTCTTTGGAAACATGGCCAAGCAATTTTATATATCAAATTACCAATATATTGAAGATTTCAAAATCTCTTGAGTATTTCAGGGGTTTGATAAGTTTTGCAATTGTAACTCCCCTTGAGTTAATACACTCTTTAGTTATTGAAAAACCCATCTACACCATGTTGAGGTACAAATTTATTCCTTACTTCACATTCTTCCTTCTTCTACCAAACCTTGTTCATATCTTTCTTTTGCTAACTACTGGAAGGATTTCTTTGAAGAGTAGAAGACCTTACATTCTTTCCCTTGTAGAATCGTGCATTGTGTCCTTGTCTATTGCAATTATAAAAAAATGATACTAGATTGTGGAGAATAATTTCTTCTTCTCACATTAGATCTACACTTAGAAGCTTTATGGACGAACTTGTTGCATGAGTAGAAATAGCCATAGGAATAGTGAGAGGTCATAACATGATTATCCTTATCACCTTACTTCTGCATTCATTAGTCTTGTGGCCAAATTTCTTGCAAGCATAACATTGAATATTAAATGATTGATAGTTCATACCATTATACCTTAGAGGCTTAAGAAAATTCAGACTTATCTTGCTTCTACACTCAATTGCCTTATGACAAAATTTGTTGCATGCATAGCAGTTGCCTTTAAACCTGATAGGAGAAATTTAGGTAGGTTTCCTAAAATTCACTTTTTCGTTTCAGATAGGTGTGAAATTAGCTTCTTTCTTGTTGTCTTGATTTGTCTTTTCATCTCTAGAGGATGTCTCCTTTGTTTCAAATTTTCCTTTTTCCTTGAAGTTATCATACAGATTTGTAGATTCCTTGAACATAGGACTTTCCCCTTTTCAAAGCCAAGCCCAAATTTCTCTTTAGAGGGATTTTGAGAATTAATCAGTTCATCGATAATTTCAAAACCTACTTTTAGTTTTAGACCTTTATCAATTTTCTCCTTTGTCTTTTCAATTTATTTTCTTAGAGTAACAATTTCTTCCTCAAGTTTCGAGAATTCAACAACTTTATCTTGAAGCTTTGTATTCAAACTAACTTTAATTATTTTTCCTTCCCCAATCTTAAAATTCAAGTCAAAGATCACAACTTCTACTTCCTTGAATTTATTTCCTTCTTCTATTGATATTTTCGTTTGCTAGTTACTTATTTTGATTCCTTTTCCTTTTCTTTCAATTTGTCAATTGTCTCTTTTGATTTTTCCAACATACATTTGTATTTGATATTTTGCAACATCGCTTCATTTGGATCCTTAAGAGGAGACCTGAGTTCACCTTCAAAGTCAACTTCACATTCTTCCAGATTGATATCCTAGCCTTCAGGTTCTATTGATTCTAGGTCTAGTTCTGTGATGAACATATAATTGATCTTTGCCACAGACCCTGTGTGTTCAAGTGCAGGATATACCTTAGTTGTTAGGATTATTCAAGGCATTTGGATCTGATACCAATTTTTGAACATAAATCAATGCTAAGAGGGGGTTGAATCAACAAATATTAAAATTAAACATTCCTATATGTAGCTAACACATCACATCACATGAATTGAAAGAACAAAAAAAAAGGAAAACATGCACCATACCATAACATCAAGATTTTTTTTGAGGGAGAAACCATGGTGAGATTTAGCTCACAATAATAAAGCCCATTGCTTAAAGGGTTTTACAATGCAGTTTAAGGCCCATTGCTTATAGACTTGCACATAGTGAAGAAGAGACAACTTCAGGGGCAAGATATAGAGGACCTAATGAGACTCACTATCTCAAAGAAAGGTACACAAAAAATATGATAAGAAACTAAGACTTGAATTGGTGTAGATGAGTCATCTAACTTATGCTAATATTGTAGTTCATTTTTTGCACATTTACATATTCATACAGATTTCACACACTTCATGTTTAACATTCTACTTAATTCATATTCAACTCATGCATCACACTTCAAAAATGATTTGTCCTTCTATAAACATCCTTCACAACATTACAAAACTTCTAATTAGGTTGGCTCCAAGATGACCCTTAGATATAGAAAATGATATTGCACAGGTTGGATCTAAAACATGTTTAAGATAAAATAACATTGGTTGTGGATCAACACACACTATGTTTAGGCATAGGAGTACTTCCACACATTCTCCAAAATAATGTTAACTAATTAGGATCAATCACAAATGAAGAAAACAAGTCATGTTGGCCCGATTAGTACAAGTACCATAAATATTGTTACTAATTGACTTCACATGACTAGGGAGATACCAAAAACATCAAGCATATCAAGATATGAAAAATGTAGGTAATTTGTAATATCCCTACAACCTCTTCTAGAAATATTTGATTAGTAAATGGTTGCACAAGTGAAGAATCTTACTGAAAATATAGAAATAGAGCATTCCAAATCAATTGTAACACATTGTTAATTGAAGATTAAGCTTGTTGATCTCCAAAAAACTTGATACTATTAGATAATGTGTATTGATCACTACTTATCATGTCTTCAAAGTTTCAAGACCAAACCAACATCTCTGGAGGAATGCAGAGCATTCCAACCAACCTTTATCATTGCATTACACTGTTACGGCATAGACTAGAACACTGCCAACTACAAGTTTTTTTGTAGAAAGTGTTAAAAATTGATTTATTGGATATAATATGTTCATAGCATGGCCACCATTTATTTTTAACCGCAAGACAGGATCTTTCACAACAGATGGATGCGAACCAAAAGGGCATGATATTTCCTTAAGGTATACACATTTAGTACATTAGCCAAACTTCTTTAATATGCAGTACATGAACCTAGAATGATATCAAGGTAGACATATTATAGACATATTAGGATGTGAGTATCATCCTTCACAACATACTTAGATCACCATTCTTCCTTGTACTATGTTACAAACATGCCTCAACTTACATAAGCTTTTGTTGCAACTAACTCTAAAGTATGCACATACTTCGACAACACATCTGACATCAATGATAGTGCAAATAGGGTTGACATCAATCAAAAAACTTATTTCCAACATCTAATTCAACTTGGAACCTTTTCTTTACATATTAATCTATACCCATTCTCTTTATCTATGATTTTGTTCCTTAGTTAAGTTGTTTTTTCATTATTCCAACTTCCTCATTTGTACCTTCAAGGCCAGTAAATGTGTAGGGAAATATTTCTTCATATTCATTTTAGAACTCCATAATTTCTCTCTTCCTAGTAATTAATAAGTTTTGCATGTTTTGGGCTTCCTTCTATTACTATATTCTCTTCTATTATTATTATAGGTTTGATTAAAGTATTAATATTTTAGTGGAATACCATAATCTACTTCCCTTTCACAAACATCAATGCCAGTTCTATTGATCTTTTTCTTCATTGTCATATTTCTTTCCTCCTATTCTACTATGACAGTTTATTTGATGAGATATCAATTTTATCTATCCACTCTATGAGTTTCCAAATACCATTCTACTTAGATGCTAGTGATTGATAATTCTTATCTTCAAACATCTCTTTTAGTTATTTCACCAATTGTAATATTATTTTATTAGCTTTTGTAATACGTTATTATGTTGTTTACAAGGGCTATAGAATGATTTAAAAAAAAAGAGTATTTCTATATTGGGTTCCATTCCCTAGTTTCTCCTATTTTCCCTTAGTTTACATGATAAAGTTTTGTGATTGGTGATAAGGTCTAGTAGAAAACATGTGTTTATAATATCTTGTCACAATCCCTCTATATCTCCCACCTTGGATATTTCTCTCTATGTGAGTATCGGGTTTTAATTTATGGTTGAGATTCTTGTATACTTCTAGTAGGTACCTTATTTTGATCAAGATCATGAAGGCTTTTCAACTAGGAATATTTGGTTTGTGTGTAAACCACCATCATGATATATTACATATCGATTTGTGTTGCAATTTTTCTAGTTTGAAATATTCCCTTTCAAATATATTTTCCATATTTTCTATGTATATGTTATTAGGTCCCCTAGTGTGGGAGCTTAATATGTGAAACACTTCATGAAATATGGTTAAATTTATATGGAATATGGAAAGTTTATTTTAATTCATTTTAAAATGATGTTTCTATTTTTTTGTACTAGGTTTGGGTTATTTTTGGAGGGTTATTTGTGTATAGGGGGATATGTATTTCCCTATCTTAATCATAGAATGAAAACTCCTCCCTTTATGAATTATTTTTTCCATTACAATTGACAAGCCATTCCAAGTTTAGCAAGATGTTGAATGTATTAAATTTTTATTTCATTTCAATTAACTCAAAATCAAATTTATTTTCAATTCCTATAAATTGATCTCTACATTTCACCATGTCTCAATTTTACTTATTTTCATTCCATCTACACCAATGTTGTAAGGTTTATTGTATAATTATATTCTTCCTAGCTCTTCCCAAACCTTTTTAGTTATAATACTCATGTTTGTTCCAAGGTCAATTAGTACGTTTTTGAAATATATTTTTCAACTCATAATTCAATCATGATTATTATTTTTCTTTCATATTATTGTAGTTTTCACCACATTCCTTGTGGCTTTAAAGTGGTCATTTTGGTTTTGTTTCAATATTTTCCAAATTATTTAAATTTTTATATTATGCTATCTTTATTAAAAAATATAACCAACTCTTTTAGTAATTGGGCCTCTCTCTCATAAAAATAAGCCTTTAAATAGTCTTCCTTATTCCTTTCTTATATAATGATTCTTCTAGTGTCCTCTAGTATAATAACATATTTTGGTCTTGTGGAGAAATATTCATCTTCTTAATCTTCTAATTCCTTTGTTAATTATTTTCCTTTTGTGGTATTTTTTCCCTCTCTTTTTACTACAAAATTATCTTTCTTGTTATATTTATTAATAAATTTCTCTTTAATTATTCTTTCTTCTCCAAATATTCTTTCTCTATATGTTCTTTTATTAAGGAAGAATATCATATTTAATTTTCCTCATCTAACTTAGCTCTGATGCACCACCTGTCCCCTCTAAAATTGTATTCAGGAACCCCTAACATCACATTTAATCCTCTTAAATCATTAGTTCCAAATTTTTGTTTTGTTTACAATGGCGTATTTTTGAAATATTAGTGTGACCTTGTGTAGGTCGATAAATCATGGTTAATGTCTCCACCAAATCCATAAACATTTTTATTTTCTTCTTGGAATTCATTTACATAGTGAGCCATCTAGTTGCATTTATAACATGTTGCTTTATCTCTTATTTTCCCTATTTCCCTACCTCTTTTGTGTCCTGTATAATTGTTGTAATAATCTCTATTATATGAAGAGGATAACTAGTACATGTGGTTGTTCATTCATAACTTGTGATGGTGCATCTTGCACCACATGGATGTTGCATTGTTTTTTCCATGTTGGATACATATATATCCATGACCTTGGGTGTGGAATGCTCTTTTTTCTAATCCTATTTCTTTATCCAATCTCTTGCGAATAATTTCATTACTTTCACCACGATGGAGTTTCCAATGTTATTTTTCTTCATATTCATCTCATTGAAAAAAGGGATTACAAATTATTAGTCTTTTGTTCATTCCATTTGCTACACTTTCCATGGTACGTACTTTTCAACTTACAAGGGGTCATTTCTAGGTCAACTCTAACTCTTTCATCTCTTTTCTTGCCCCTTCTCATTAGGTATGTATTCCTTAAGTGTTCTTCTTTAGATAAATAAGTGCACTAGATTTTCTTTCTTTGATTAGATGATATTGAACTATTTTTACTTTTTTGCCAATATTTATTTATTTTTTATATTTTATATTTTTTGTAATTATAATCTTAATTTTCCCATTTCTTTATTTTATATTTATTTTTTCTTTATCCTCCTTGCTTATGCTTCTATGTTGTAGGTTATTTTGTTAATATGTCTTATTAAATATTTACAAGGAATTTCATTGTCTTCCAATTGAACAACTAATAAAATATAACACTCAAATCAATAAATAAGATTAGGATGATGAATAATAAAACCAAAACTTTGTACAATGTTCATGGAGATATTAAAAAATATTTTAAATCTACACAATCATTCCTTAAGAATTGAAAAATGTTGAGTTACATCATGGGGAGAAAAAAATTACAACTTGATCTACAACTTTTTCTCTTTTTGTTTCTTCTTGAAACCTATGTTTTCATTCTACTCTATCTCATTAAAACACACACATGTGCACGCGCACGCGCATGCGCACACGCACATGCACATACACATATATTTCTTTGAATCATCATAAATTTATTTCGAGGGAAGAAATTTTTCATCTGTTGGTATACATATCATCCATATTTTCTCTTTTTTAGCTTCACATGGAACTATGTTCATGAAATTATATATTTGCATCATTAACCATTTCTATTTAGATAAGATCCATGAATTTGAAGGTACTATAGGTACAAAGAGATGTTAGAGACCCCTTTTCTACCTTCTTACTTTCATTTGAGGATATTATTAACATTTTGGATTGTGCAATGATGTAGGTAATTTTTCTAGCTAAAACTACATCAATATGAGAAATTTAATGCCAAAGGGATCAAAAAAGTAAAATACATTCTATAGGTACAAAATTAGGCACTTGGGGATTAAATAATTGAGAGGTGTAAGTAGGATGGGGGAATCAGAGGTTGGTGTTTTAGGATTCCATGCAATATGTTTCTTTAGGTATGAAGGAACTATAAATCCTAGGGTTTTGAAAGAGGGAGGTGCGAATAGGAGTGAGGATTAGAGACTTTGCATGCTAGTTGTACAATAGAAATAAATATGGGCGAGAAAAAGAAACCTTGAAGGCCCAATCTAAATATATGGATGGAGTAGCAGGGTTGGGTTTTGGGAATTTCATGTACTCTATACACTTTGATGAACAAGGAAAGAAAATGTTTAAAAACCCACAAAAAGAGTGGAAGTCATAAGAGAAAAGGATAAAAATACCTTATACTATAGAAAGAGGAAGTGGGATTGGTATTAGGAGAAATATAATTCTATAGGAGTGAAGGAATGGGAAGAAGAAAGGGAACCTATTGAGGAACAAGGATCAAGAATGCATGATGATGAGGTCAGCTCAAACATGTTTATAGGAGAAATATTAAAGGCCTAGGGTTGAACATGTAGGAAGAAAGAAAAAAGAAAATGAGAATATGAGGAAACAAGGAAATGGATGCTAAGGATGTAGGTAACTAAATCCCTAGAAGATTGAAAGTAAGACTTGTAAAAGGGTATGGGGAATGTGATTTGATAAACTATGAATTTGAGTAACACTTGAATTAATTTCATTAGGCATGCTAGTGTAAAAAAATTTAAGAGTCTTGTGAGGAAGAAGCATGATTGGGGTTAGGAGTCAAGAAAAATGGATATCAAATATTGTGGGAAGAAGTACAAAGGGGAATGCGAAATCATAGAGGATCAAGGAGAATATATCAATGAATTTGGAAATGATTAGGGAAGTCACATACTCAATTCATGTAGGAGGAAAAAAGAAAAGAGGATCCCATCAATATTTTGGTTTTGGGATTGCATAATCTTGCATACCTTTAGGGAAAGAGACATAAAAAGTTTAGGAGCTTGATTAGAGGTAGAAATTGAGGATTGGGGATGATAAAGACTCAAGGATAAGAACATTTTTTCCTTTTGAAGGCATAGGAAAATTTAAGGATGTTGGTGTTGAGACTTTGATTGTATGATATTCATAATACATAGTTAAGTGAATATTTGAAAGCTCAAGCCTAGAGAGGGAATACGGTTAGTGAGAAATGAGGAAAGTGGATGCATGGGGAAATGATGAAGATAAAATTGGCTAAGGAAACTCCAAAATCATAACAAGAAAGGAAAATATGGTTATGAGGGATCATGGAATAAAATGAAATAGGTGTCAAGGTATAAAGACTTTAGAGATTCCCTTAGAGAAAAATTAATTCAAATGTTCCCTTAGATTTTTTTTTTTTTTTTGATAACTTAGGGCACATGACGAAGATATGAGGGAGTGCAAATAATAACACATGAATGAAATTTTTCCAAGGTTACCCACTAAAATAAATCTATAATTTGTTATTAATAATGAGAAAATATAGGCTTATTAGAATTTTTTGTGAACAAAAAAGTCTTCCCTAGACCAAATATCTATAATATTATCACAAAAATAAGAAAATAAATAAAGAATTCTATATTCAATATTATGGGGAAAATTTAAGAGTAACATACAAATAGGCCTCTGGGATGTAGGGATTAAGGAGATAACAAGTCCAAGAGGTATGCATAAACTCTCAATCACTCCCAACCATGAGGTGATTTAACTCAATATAACTAAGATAAAGGTGGATTCAATTAAATACATATGACATCTAACTACATCAATATTGAGTTGATAATATAATAGTGGTAGTTGTGTACCTCAAGTCAAGGAGAACACATGCCATTATTTGGCTCTAATTAGATGAGAATAAATAATTAATCTTAATAACCCAAGTAAACTTAATAAATAGGTGCAATTTCAATTTGAGAATAAAACATGTCTAAGGTGAAAAAAATATTAAATCAAAATCCCCCATAAGTGAAACTTAGGAGAAATACAAAAGATAAATGGGTCATAACAATTGGGTTATTTTAGTTTCTCATGAACAATTATGATTCCTTTAAAAGATTAGAAAGAGAAAAGCCATAGGAAAAATCTCACTTGAAAGAGAGGATGAAGGGAGAAGAACCAGGTGATCCCCTTAAAAAAGTGAGAAGGATAAAATCTTATGTAAGCAAAACTCCCTCCTAGACCAAAGAAAAGAAGATCTAGACTACGAAACCCGCCTCAATATGGAGTTTCTTGTCCCAATACTAGATGCTTGATATTGAATGTTGAAGATGGTCTAAGATTGTTGAAAACCATTTCTTTCCTTATAAAGAAATAAAGACAAAGTTATATAAAAGACATCTTCCAATTATTTATAGGAATATGAGGGAAAAAAAATAAAAATATATGATCTTTTGAGGTTTCTTAAGTGTCTTCATGTTGGTGTTGGTAGGTGCCACAATTAAATTTGGATTCTTTGGCCTAATTGAAAAACTAATAATTCAGAAACATTGTCTAAACAAATATGGAACAAGATTCAAAGCTGAAGATGAATCCTATGAACATTCCTCAAGGATCTCCATACCAACATTAAAGTATAAAAAATACTAATTAGATGAATCATGAACCATGTGAGATTATGATATAGTAACCATGGATTCATAGTGCTCACCATAGGGAAGATAAATGGACCAACGAGAATTTGGGATTTCTATAGGTGTCAACATGAATAATGACTAAGTTAGATATGTGGAGTCATGTGAATAGATATAGAATATAACACCAAAAAAGTAGACGTAGGTTGAGAAAGAACAAGAGGGATCCAATTTTCTCTCATTACATCTAAAGAAGATGAAATAACTGCATAGGAGCTATCATCAAAGAGGATATGAATGTACTTATGGCATCCATCAAATTTGTTAGATGAGACTCATAAAAAAACTTGATATATTTTCTATGTACTCATCCCATGAATTTTTATTTGGAATATTGATATTTAAATTTGTTTGAAGGAATCATTAGAAGCTATGGATGAAGCAACACTAAATTGAGATTGAACAATAAGTGATGGAGATGAAAGATTAATGCATGTCATCTAACTACATTTCTCATCCATGAATGATGTGTCCAAAAATGATGTTTGAGTATAAAAACCAATATTTTTTTTGATGTTACAATAGAAGAGTTTGGAAAAATAATGTGATTCTTGTGAAGAAGTTTCTTCAATTCATCACTTTTCTTAAAAAAGAATTCATTTTAATCATAATTTTTTTCCCATAGTGACTGCATATGACTATCTAGGATTTAGGAGGATTATATAGAATACTCAAGTGAAAAGGAAAGAGAGTGAGCAACATTATTAGCTCCCCCAAGATAACATATGAGACAAATAAAAGTAAATGCATAATAACAAGATCACCCCCTTTCACATGATCATGAGACCCACCAAAAAAATTACAATGATGATACCTTATACTTAGTACAATTATAGTTTCCACTTGTCAAATCAATGAAGTGGTCTTGATCTTGATTTATTACAAATACCAAATTAGATTATAGAGATGAATGTAAAATTCTATCACAAGACGAGATCAATCAAATAGTTCCAATGAGAAGTGCATAAAGAATCACACACTTATAAAAAGTTGCACCAAAAGAGGTTATTATATGATCCTAGACTTGTGTTTTGTTGAAAAATAGTATAAACCAATGCTAATTTGACTATATCATCCTCAAAACCAATAATGTGCAATTCTACTTTACACACCTTAGAATTAGTTCCATCATAATATTAGTAACATTTGATGAATTTTCCATGTTCTTCAATGTGTCTTTCTACAATCCACTCTTATGTATAAGAAGTGCTCACACATTACATTGTAAGGAAACATGGATCTCTTGCACCCTCTCTTTTCAACATTAGAGTATGATCCATATCCCTCAGAGTTTGCAAATATCACAACAAGAGCATAAATTTAATAGCTGAGAACTTTGAAGATCAACCACAAATAGGAAGAAATAGAAAATGCTCAAATTTCATTCATCTATGGGTTTCTTCCAAAATCCTTAAGAAAATAAAGCATACTCTCTTACTCTCTTATACATTATACTTGTCTAATTCATTTTTAGATACCCACACCATTATGTAGACATCACCACACATCTCAAGTTGACATGTGACATCTAACTCTTGTCAACATAGCCAACCACACCCTATTTCTATGTTGTCATCTCTAGGTACATTTGAATATAATGGGTGATCACTACTCCTCAATCAACGACAAATGATCTAAACACAACTACACATGCTAATCCACCAAGCCATTAACTCTCTATATGCTTCTTTTGTGCATGCATGAAAATGCAAGGTGGATCGTCACTCTTCAAGAAAGAGTGTATAATCTGAGCACAGCTCTATGAATCAAACCATTAACAACATTACTTTCTTCGCAACTCTTGTAGTATTAGGTGCACACTAGCCTAGCATGTAGTTGCACCTAGCATGCATTTTCCTTGTGCACATATATGTATCCACCACTACTAGTTCACATACAACCATGCTAGCATAAACATTCTATGTTATGCATTTGACATTTGAGAGTTCTTTGTGCACAAGGCTTTGAAATTTCCTCAAAGAATCTTTAGCTTCTCCGAGCATCATATTTCACATATGCTTGTTTTATGTTTGCTTTGTGTGCTTTAGTACATATACCTCTAGATTATGTGTTGCAAGTATATGTGCCTCTACACTATGTTACAAGCACATGGTATAGACATGCTCTACTTTGCAGCTTTGCATTGAATTATATATGTACAACACATGGCACATCAACATTCACATGTTATGTTGCCATATATGTGACACCTAGTAGATCTTTTGCAACAGCAATTGGCTCCATATAAGTTTGAGATTTGGCTCAATACATGCACCTCATTTAATCTGCACTATATGGATTTGATACTTTACAATATCCTATCCACACATACCAAACAACCATATGTGTGAGAGACTTGATAGCAAAGACAGTTATTATTTGTGAGTGTTAACTATAGGTATTGGCACTATACGCCTTATACATCAAAAAACCATTAGAATAGAGACATCCATGCATTTGAATTGGTGATATATGCTTCAGTCGAGTGAGTCCAACACTCCATCCCAACTTTGTCACATCAATGTTCTCTGTGCATATGGTGTCCTGCTCCACACTATTTAGCAAAATAAAAGAGGTGGCTTATCCTTTTTTGATCACTAGAATTCTCACTCTCAATCTTCTTTATAATGAATACACTAACACTGTAACAGGCCCCATATATATATATATAAACGGCATACGACTAATAATAAAACTGCATGCTTGACGTGCACTTAAAACATAAACATACGTAACTTCACATATGCAACTGCAGATTAGATTTATTTTTGCACGCAACTGCTGACATATAACACCTTTTCTGATTTTTTGAATTGTTCTTTATTTGATTTATATTAGTAGATATTTTTAAAAGTCTTTTTTCAATGACAATTAAAGTGGTGCCTTGCAGACAAGTCATCACGAGAGTTACCGATGATATTAGGGATTACCATAGGGCTAGTAATCTTCGTTGCCTGTTCCTTGCCAATGCTGAGAAAAGTTAAATCTGCAGTTTCCAGGAAGCCAGCAATCCCTGAGAAGCAGAATGAAGGTGCTACTTCAGATTTACTTACTATTGTCTTGTAATTTTCTCTCTGTAATAACTAGTTTAGCATAACTCTGATATATCAAGATGCCCAGAAAGGAGACTATTTACGAAAGAGCAAATCGCCTTCAGCTTAGAAACTTTGATCGAAGCAACAGAGGATTTTAGTGATGACAACAAGCTTGGAGAGGGAGGCTTTGGCCCAGTTTACAAGGTATGACTGTAGATAATACTCTGTTGGATAGCAATGATATTTCGTTTACGATTTTCCTTAAACCGATTTGGGTCTGTTTAAATTGTAAGGGAACGACCAGAGACGGAAAGGAGATAGCAGTGAAAAAGCTTTCTGCAAGATCTGCACAGGGGAAAAGAGAATTTATAAATGAAGTGGAACTCGTGGCAAATATTCAACACAGAAACCTTGTGAATATGCTTGGATGTTGCAGCGAGGAAACCGAAAGAATGCTTGTCTATGACTATATGCCCAACAAAAGCCTCGACACCTTTCTCTTCGGTGAGTCATTTCTTTCTTACCAAAATAGCAAGTGTTAAAATTAGTCGGAGTTGCTGTGACTTAATACGTTTCTCTTAAAATGGATAAGAAAACAGACCCAGTAAAGCGCAGAACGCTCGATTGGCAAAAACGGTTTAATATCATTACTGGAGTCGCTCGCGGCCTTCTTTACCTTCACGAGGATTCGCAGCTTCGAATAATTCACAGAGACATCAAAGCAGGCAACATTTTGCTTGATGAGAAACTGAATCCTAAGATAGCGGACTTTGGTTTAGCAAGACTTTTCTCTGACAATGAAACCCAAATTCAATCAAGAGTTGCAGGAACCTAGTAAGAATGCCTCCCTTTTCTTTTTGTTAGTTAAGTAAACATGAACGTATCATCCTGACCTGGATTTTAACTAACTAAAAGTGCAACATCTTGAACATAACGTTTTAAAAAGATTTTTTGACGCGTGCAGTGGTTACATGGCTCCAGAATATGCAATGGGAGGGCAGCTGTCTGTAAAAGTCGACGTTTATAGTTTTGGAGTTTTGCTGCTAGAGATTGTAAGTGGAAGAAAAAATACAGACATGAATCTTTCAAAAGAAAAGCAGAGCTTGGGACTATTAGAATGGGTAAGAAATTGGATTCCCCAATCAGCCATTTATTGAGATAAGAGAGTGAATCTTTATGAACGGTAACGTGTGATGCAGGCATGGAGACTATTCAAAGGAGGCCATGCTCTCAATATTGTGGATATTATGTTGGTGGGAAATTGCCCAGAAGAGCAAGTGATAAGATGCTCTCACATTGGACTTCTGTGTACGCAGGCTGATCCTGACGATCGTCCAATGATATCTGGTGTTCTTACAATGATATCTAGCAATTCTGTACCGTTACCTAATCCAACGAGACCTGCGTTTGTAAGCATGACCAGTCAGAGCCCAAATGTTAGCTTCATCCCTATAATTTCTTCTCGGAATGAAACCTCAATAAGCGAATTCGAACCTAGATAATTCCTGATTTTTCTTAATTTTTTAAGAGGAATATCATTACCATGCTCATAATCACATAATGTGATAGTTAAGTTGTAGTGTCATGATTTAAATGACATTTATTAATTTTTTTTAATTTATAAGTATATAGTGTGTATATATCTTTTATATATTGAGGTAATTAATGTTTATAACTATTTTATAACAGTAATAAGGAGTGGAGTTTATAGTCTAAATTTGTTAAGAAAATATCTTATATTTTAATTCTAAATTTTAAAGTCATTTATAAGATAAATTGTTATCTTTTTGTTTCTAAAAACACTCTATGTTCATGATGGATCATGAAAAACTATTACACAATCTAATTTAGAAGCAGTTTTTAATCATTTATACATTAAAATAGTAATATTTAATAATAAACATAAGATTTTCAAAATAACGCAAAATTGATATCTCTTGATATTTTTTTAATTAAATGTATTTAAAATATTTATATTAGTATATAATCATTTTTAATAAATTAAATCAAAGTTGGAAATTTCTATGTTCTTTCAAATTACCTCTATACATCCATCGTTAAATGATTAAACTTTTAAATTACTCTATTTGGTAAGTTTTGTTTAAGTTTGATGTTTGGGGTCAATCGAGTGTGTCATATTAATATGTTATATAATATAAAATTTATTATTTTGAACAGGTAAAGTTGATGGCTCAAATTCTAACCCAAACATTTTTATGGAGAAATTCTCCATTAGGTGTTATGAACCAACAATTGGAGACAAATGGAATTGATGACTGGGGATTAACTATGATTGTTAAAGCAATGCATTAATTTTTTATATAAGCTAACTATGAACACTGAGCATCAAGTAAATATAAAATAATGGATTCAGACAACATGAAATTTGATTCCTTTTAAATTATGCCATGAGGCATAGATTACTATTGGAGTATTTAATTTCTCCCACCGCCAATATTAAACAAGATTTGTAGTGTAGTGTAATTCCTACCAAGTGTTGATAAGGCAGTTTTGAGAAACTAGGGATTGTTAGGGAAACTAAAAATATGACCATGAAAATATACTTGGTGAAAGAGTTAAAGTTGCAGGGAGTCAATACTGAGACTACAACACTTACCATCACAAAGAAAAGAACCAAAAAATGCTTATCTCTGCAAGCATAACCATAACATTGGTGGTAGTGATAAACTTACTAAAATAGCTAGAGTTATTTTTTGTAGAATTAAGTAGTGCAAATAGCATAGCTTAAATCTGATTAAGCAATCATACCATGCAAGCAATTAACAACACATGTTCTCCTTAAAACTAAACTACAGATTTGTTAACATTTTAGTCCAAGCTTTAACACAAAATTACTATGGAAAACAACTATCAATGACAACAACTCTAAGACATAGACAAAAATACAACAAAACTACAAAATTAATTTTGAATACAATAGTCAAATTAAGTTGAAATTTGAAATTAAGTACAACCAGTAAAAGACAAATTATAGGAATGACTGTCAAATAAATATATATATATATATATATATATATATATATATATATATATATATATATATATATATATATATATACTCTACATCTATGATATTTTCTAATCATTTTGTTGATACCAAATTTATTATGATCAATGTGGATAGTGTGAGGGACTTAAAAATGACTACAAAAATGATAGATATTCCAAGAAATATTGTATTTTAGCTACTTTGAAAAATTATAAGTGCATTATCCTAATTGTATTCCTCTGTCAAAATTTTAAAATTAACCTTGCAAACAACTTTTATGTCACAATGGTATAGAATTTCTGACCAATGGATAACAAGATGTAAAAATAGTTTCACTCCCCTGCTTCTATCCAGTATAATTGAACACACCAATAATTATTTGTGTCTTTGTTGGGAGTTATGGATTGTTTATTGAAGTGTACCAAAGTATGGAAGAAATTAGGAAGTGGAAGGGCAAATAAATTTCCCAAGATCTTGAGCAAATGGAATTGCTTCTTTTCTAGGTAACTATTGTGGATCTTCTAAAGCCCACCTTGGTTGGATCTGTTACAACCAACCAAATCTGCAAGGTCAATAATGTGCACATTTGATGTATAATGATGCATATATTTGATCAACACCCACTTAAGTTAAGTAAAGTTCTTTATAGAGAAAAAAAAATCTTTCTTGCTTAGCTAATTGAGGTTGTCTCAAATGTGTCTAACTTGCTCTCTATTGGTTCTTGGGTTTTCTTACATGTTTTCAAGTTTTTTATTTCTCATTTATTTGGTTGTCTTCATTATGAGTATATGGTAAGCTTACTTGTTCATCACAACATTTACATTAGTAAAATTATTTTATCATATTCAATATGGTCTCAGAGACATTATTACTATGTAGAAAGGACCTTAACATGTATGTGGATTGAAAAGAGTGTTCAAAATTGCAATCCACTCTTCTAGAAAGAACCTGAAAGCCTTGTTTGAAGAGTGATTTGATGTTGTTGGTGGCTTATAAATGTAGGTTTATCCCACAAGAATAAATATGGGATAAGGAGAAATGGATTTACTTGGTGAAAATTTATTCGATCTTATTCTAATTAGTTTTAGAACAACAAAGAAAGCACAAGAAAAGTCAATAATTTTTTTTCTTTGGGTTTCTATTCCTATACAAACTCAAATATTTTTTTATTGCTACAAAAAAATAAATTGCTTTTGCATTTCAGGTTACCTGAGTTGGGGCTATTTGGGTAAAAAAAAATTAAAGGGAAGAATGACGTCAAAGTTAGACAATGTACTCAAACACCCCAAAATAGTCTATATATCTCCATTGGATGTGAGCATTCTCTAACAAAAGTACAAAAGTATTAATGCATGTTTTGCCTATAATGTCTTTATCATAGGGTATTTCAAGATATAAAAGGAAGAAGATATAATATATTATAAGCATGACGGATATGAGTACTACAAGTTCACAAAATATTAAAGGCAATGATGACTTACAAAAATTGTTGAAATGAATTGATAAATGATTTATTACAAAAAAAAACTATAATTGACCAGGCTGAGTTCACCCAAAACCTTCTATGAAAAAATCACATGAAGAATAAAATAATATACTTCATTATATAAACTACAAAGTTATAATCAAGAAATGGAGAAGATTCAAAACTTGGGTAACGTCATGCAATTTGTGTGAGTCCAACCAATTTGGTTGTTGCCATTGTCATGAACCACAAGATAAACCTATAAATATATGTCTACAAAACCAGATTCAACATTAATATAACTACTTAAAAGATTGCTTTAATGCTCAAGATAAAAGTATTAGTGGCATCTGACACATGAATTCCTAAAGTTTCTAAACAAGGAATAAAAGCTTCATGAAACACAACCTAAAAGAATTAAATACCACATATACCATATAAAATTCCAATTACCTCCAATGATTTTGTAGGGACTAATTTTGATGTTGTCAAGTATCCCTAAACAGACAGTGTCATTCTAGTCATATGTGAAGGTTAGGCAGTATGTTCAATTAGTGAAGAATTCATAAAATATTGAACAATAGATAGTTTGAGGTATTGTGTCTTGGCCCTAGTCACCTTGTTATAATAAATTTTAAGGAATGAAATTTGCATGATGTTAAAGTTTAGGAATTTTTGTGTTTTTAGTATTTGGTGAGGTACTATTGAGGTTGAATGTTAGTGGTTTGAAGTATGATGTTACATCTACAATAGATCTAGGAAACTCATAGGAGATGGATGATATGGTATTAGACTAATTCATATAATTTGTATAATATAAGAAATTTATAGTAAGATTCATAAAAATGAATTCTCTTGTGTGAAATATGAGCAAATTAGCAAATCCCTTCACCTGATTTTTTTCCCTTGCCAACACGTTCGCAGGGTCTTATCTAATGAAGCTTGTACCAACTTTTTTACAATGATTTCTTTGACCTGTATCAACCTTGCATCTTCAAAAATATAAACTAATTATATTAAAATCTCATAAGGTTAAGTATGTATATGAGTTGGTAGTGTCAAATATTATGCCTCCAAGCCCTCTTTCATCTCCATCCTTCACAAGAAGTTTGCTACCAAAGATCATCTATGCAACACTCACATCATAGTATTTCTTAAGAATTCAAAGAATAATTTGTGACTAGATGCTCATAGAATTTCTTAGAGGATAAAGGGTTCAATAATATCCATTTACATGAAATTAGGATATTAGAGGTTTTATAACTAGAGTTCTATAAGTGAAGATTGACCCTTTACCTCTACTTTAGATACATTAATAATTGATTCCAAAAAAATATATGATGAAAACTTACACTGATTTAAAGATGACAAAAGCCAAACTCCAAATTAGTGGTCAAAGCTATTAGCTCTTATGTTTAAGCTTGTTTTTTTTTCTCTATTCAAAACTTCCAAAGAATTCCAAATCCTATAATTTAAATTTGTCAGAAGCTAAAACAAGAAACATTTTGTCTACATGAATTAGGAATATCAAAAAGAAAGACAATGTACTTGGGGGCCTAGGGCTATGTTTTATTTAAACATCCTTACTCATAAGTTGAAAGTTGAAATTTATGTTATCACAACATATGATACTTGTAAATTGTTTCTATAGAATGAAAAACATTTATGAGTTATAATGCAAAAAAATAAATATTGTATGTTGAAGTGGAAGGACAAAGAATGCAAACAATGAGGAAGGAGGATTAAAAACAAGGAAGTGTACAGGAAACTTGATGGTTTCAAAAAGAGATTGAGATCTATATTTTTAGAAGAAAAAAAGAAAGAAAGAGTAACACAGTATCCCATGTTGAGGAGAAATACACAATATTGGCTTACTACCTTTTTAAGTAGGAGGCTACCAACAATGATATTTTCTATGTCCATGGACATAATATCTCACACTGTGTTGAGGTACTTGAGAAATACTCTGTTAAGTAAGGAATGACTATGAATTATTCAACAATAGTAAGGAATGGTTGTGACCAACTAAAATTTTATATAAATTTTTTATCAGATTATTTAGAAGAGGAACACAAATAGTGAAACTTGACCAAAATAGTGAACCATTTATTTTTATGCTAAACTCTTGTTCCTTTTAGTAATTATAAAGCTTAAATAATTAAAAATAAAGAAAACATGAAGCAAATTAGAAATTTATAAATTAGGGTACACTTCACAAGCTTGTTGTAGTACCAAATTGAAATAAAATTAGCAACATTGATGAATATATCCTTATATTTTCCCTTATGATATTTTTTTTTAGAAATAGAGGAATGCTAGAGTGCTAGAAGCTAAAAATAGTAAAAACAAGTTTTTTGTAACTTTGCAAAAAAATGCACACATTTTGGAGTTGGGCAACCCATGGTAGGATGACATAAAGGTTATTTGTGATGGAGAAGTTAAAACTCATTGGTGCATATTGATACAATAAAAAATATCTTCTAGCATTTAAAAAACAATCAATCTCAACTTTTTAAGCAATCAATCAAAAAGAAAGGTACCAAAAAAAAAACCAATCTACTAATAACCTAAGTTTTAGATTGTCCCCAAGTATTGGAAAGCACCAGGAATCAATAGAAGAATAAATGGTCACATGTCAACCATGCTTAAGTTAAGCCCGAAGGGGCTCTAAAGGAATCCTAGGATCTTAGAGAGGAGGAGGGCTGCAAAACCATAAAGTTAAGTTGTGATGGTATGAGTTGAGTCATGATATTGAAACTGACATTTCTTTAAAATATGAAATCATATAATTAGGACATAAGTTATCATTAGGATGTTCCACCTAAGACTTGTCAAGATGGCTCAAAAAAGGCCATCCATGTCTAAAGCAGAGTCAATGCAAGGAAAAGACTTACATAGTGAAGAATCAACTAGTGGACATATATTTTTTGTTGATAAATGCTCTTTTCTAGTGAGCTTTGTCTTAGATGTCACAATTCAGTATTACTTAGGTGTATACTTGAAACAAATAAAAAGAGGAGGTGATTCAAAATGGGTAAACAAATGGACAAACCTCTAGTTTTTGCTATGTTTCACTCAATTATGAGGGTTATAATGCATAAATACATATCAAAAATCAGACCTAACCAATATAGTAATCAAAAGGGAAGTTTTAAGAGGGTCAAATGTTGTGTACCTATTGCAAGAATTTCTTTTTCGAACCTCACTAAGGACTCATTCGCTTAGTGGCAAACGGGTCTTGGCTACAGTTCTGAAAAAATTTCTTTTTGGGTTATGTTCTTCAATAAATGTAACTCCAAACTATAGGTTTTTAGCTCCCGAAAGTTGAAAATGAATTATGTAGAATAATTTACATGATCTTGCAATAAAGGTGACAACTTTGACAACTTTGCAATTTTGCAATTTTGCAACTTCGACAACTTTTTCTCTGCTTGAGTGATCTTCAACCTAAAAACTACAATCATAGATCAAAGGAGAAGAAAAATATTGTTTTGTTAGGGAATAGGGGTTTTCCTTCGTCAAACCCTATTTTGATAATTAAACCTTGTAATGAAACAATGCATAGAGGAATGATGAATAAACAACATGTAATATAACAACTCACTAAACCTTATTGAAACCTTGGATTTTAAATCTAAAACTTAGTATGAAATGACCTCATTGAGTGCAGATCTTGATCTTGAACTTTGATTATAAAAAATGTGTGAACCTTGGTTACAACATTGTTTTTTTCAATTTACAAGAACTACCAACATAACCAAATGATAATATTTCAACTATATTAGAAGTGTTTATTTCAAAACTTCTTCATCCGTCTTGGTGACAATGAATCAACACCACTACCTATATGCCTATAGTAAAAACTATGGTATGGTCCCAAGGTTAAGGTCATTCCTAGACCTACAACCTAAGCCTCAAGGGTTCCTGATGACCCTCCCTACGTATCCCCTTGTGGGAATCAAAGGTTTTGTAGTTCGCCCCATAATGACAAAGCGAGTTCATTCAATCCTCTTGCATGAGATCTTTGATCTTGTTTTTAACCCATGAATATTATTTAAGTACATGTAAGCTATCAACTTACCCAATTATAATATAGTAATAATTTAACTTTTACATCAAGTGTTTGGTCCATAACAAACATTACTAAGCATTAGTGTACAAACGTTCATAATGTTCACAAGGGGCATATCGTACAATAATCCCAAAGATCGTACACAATGTATGTCACAAGCATACCTCCATATACACGAGTTGACTAGCTCATACACATCACTTTTATAACAATGACTGGATCATACACAAATTAGTAGTACAATGATGATTAGCTCATATGTACATCACAAATATCACAATTATTATCTCATTCACATATAAAAATTTGATGCAAAGAAAGGTGGAGGTTATTAACACAATCCCATTTCAACAAACTTTGCATTTTAAGAGACCTAACTTGGTGGTTTTCTCACAAATCCCCTATTTGCCTAGTAGGACAACAAACAAGTTTTTTCTAACATAATTTGTAGGGAAAACCTAATACCCAAAAAATGACCACCATTCTTGATACCCTTTAAGACTTTTGAAAAACATATCAAATTCATAGATAAGGTTGTTTTGTAACATCATCCTCAAAATTGGATTCCTACACTGCAATGAGGCTTAATTAGGTTAGTTAAGATGGGTCGCAACATGGTTTTCAAATCCCAGACCTCAAATCCTCTTGCCAAGAACCCAAACATGTTCAATTGGGTCTGCCCAAACATTTACCATCGCTACCAACTATTTCTCAAGAGCCTTTTACCAAAGCCTAACTCCTATTGCACTTTCAATGCCCAAAAACATGAAGTTTTCAAGCTAGGGTATAAAAAGAAAATCATCAATCCTCCTCCCCTACTCATGCAAAAATATTTAACACAAAAAATAACCTATCTATATCCATTCCACCAATTATTGGACCTTTTGATTTTATTCAATCAAACTTTCTTTAATTAGGGTTTTTCGTTGTTTACAACAAATTAGCTCTAACTCACTCAAAACTTTGATGAAATAAGATGAGACAAAAATCAAAAGAATAAGGATTTAATTCTCCATTAATTCCAATCAATATTTGATCACTACCAGGCATATAGGGCCATACAAATCTATGTAGCAACAATTATCAATGGAAAAACATAGAAAATAATGTTTTATTGATACTCAAACTTTGAAGTAATCTTTAGAACTTTGTCTCAGCCTTTACAAGAATTATTTAAGCCTTTACCACCCCAAACTAACTGAATACAACTAAATTTTCAATTCTAACTATGCAAAATTTGCTTGACAACTTTTTGTAACTCTTTTGCAACTTTACAAAATTGACCAACTTTACTCCAAAATGACTCAATCAACCCGCAAGACATAAAACATGGTCTTTAAGGCCTTATTAAAAAAAAGAGACTTAACCACCATCAAATACTAGCACTTGACCAAATTTTTGCATGAAGGACTAAGTGCCCTGCAACATACTCCCCAGACAAAATAGACTCAAGTCCCATTAAGGACAGTGCTGCAACAATGAATTGATGCTTGTTCATGCCATTCTCTAAACTTCAAGTGACATATCCATCTAGTAGACCTTTCCAATGGACTAAAATATTGGAAATATAAATCATACCTTTCCTTTTTGATTTCTTTGGCACCTAGGATATGTTCCAACTTCAGAGGCTTACTTGATGGGTGATCCTTAACTAGTGCTTCATCTGAGAATGTTGTTGAACCTGCCTCTTTACCTATTACTAAACCTCCTCCATTCTTTTAATTAAATCCCTTTTTCTTCACCTTAGGTGTGTGATCATACTTGTCCACCTTCCTTTCCAATTCATCCTTGACCTTCACACTGTTCCTTCCCATCTCTTCCATCTATTGTGGTATCCCCATAACTACTACTTTATCAGGTGTACTAACCTCTAGCATGATAGGAATTGAATGACCAATATCCCATTTTGTAAGAAATGAGTGAAACAATCCTCCAACCATCATGGCAACATACTTCTTACACCAATCTTGGATCTCCACAACCAATTCATTCTTTATTTTTGTTGTCATAATGTTTTTAGATTTAGGAGTGGCTCCAATGTCCATTTTCTACTCTTCTTCTACTTTTATGAACTCCTTCCTATCTTCCATCATCACATTATATCCCTTATTTTTTCCTTTTTCCTCCTCTTTCAATGGTGTCAAGGTATAGGAAACTCCATCTTTTTCTATCTCATAATTATTCCTCCTTCCATCATACACAACATGCCTATCAAATTTCCAAGGCCTGCCTAGTAGCAAATGGCATACATCCATAGGTAATATGTCACATAGAATTTTGTTCTTATACCCTCCTATATTGAACTCCACCCAACTTTTTTCATTTACCAAAACATATTAACCCTCATTCAACCAAGAGACTTTGTAAGGAATATCATGTGGTATTCTAGGCAACTTAAGTTTTTCAACCATCTCAACTGAAACCATATTACCTATACTTCTTGAATAAATTACAAATTTGCATACCTTACCTAAGCACTTAAAAGTTATCTTGAAGAGAGTTTTCCTTTGTGGTGGCTCCTTCTCTATTGATGCCTTGATGAGAGTTCTCCTTACCATGAGTGATTCCCCAACCTCTAGAGCAACATTTTGTAATGGAGAGTTTACACTCTCATTGTACTCTTCTTTCACCAATTGAGTCCTTTCTCCTCCATGTGAAGTAGGGGCTTGACCTTCATTGCACTTCCATACTTGATGTCCAAACTTGTTGCATTAATAGAACCTTCCTATGAATCCTTGTGACACTCTTCCTTGAACTCCAAATCTACCTCTAAAGCCTGATCTACCTCCTCCAAATCCACCTCTCTGATCAACAATTTGGTCTTGAACTTTGCTTGCATCTTCTTGGCTCTCATATGACTACCTTAGATTAGAAATTGACCATCTTCCTCTTCCCCTGGTTTATTTGTCTTGCCTTCTCTTTAGCTTTTCTTCAGCTCTAATTGCCATTTGATAGAATTCCTCAACCGTTCTTGCATTTTCCAAAGTTAACTCATCTTGAATCTTGAATCTTAACCCACTAAGATATCTAGCTACCTTCTCCACATCATCCTCCATGTGACTTACTCTTATACTAAGATTGTAGAACTCATCAGTGTAAGGTTTAACATCCATCTCTCTTTGTTTCAAACCTTGAAGTTTCTTGTACATTTGCATTAAATAATCAGCCAGTAAGAACTTACCCTTAAAATTTGCCACCATTCTGTCCCAATAAACAATTTTTGACTTACCTTTCTTCCTCCTTTTAGTTTTCTCATAATCCCACCATAATAGAGCATGACCCTTCAATTTTATTTTTTCTATCTTGACCCTTTATTCCTTAGGTACATCTTCACATTCAAAGTAATTATCAAGTGCTGCAATCCAATCCAAAAGCTCTTCATCATTCAAGTTACCTCCATACATAGGTAAATCAATCTTTACCTTGTGTTTATCTCCCTTGACTGCTCTCATTAGCTTAGCCATCCTCTGCTCATTAGGATCCAATTCCTCTTCTTCTTGAGTATCTTCTTGAGGGGTTTCCTTTTCCCCTTCCTCTTCACTATCACTCTCTTCATGATCAACTATACCTCTCCTCTTACTATTTTCAACAACCTCTAGCCTTTCTACTAACATATTTCTTGGAGCTCTTTCAACTTACTAATCTCTCTTGATGTCTTCTCTTTAATCTCATTCATTTCCCTAGCCATAGTGTTGATTTTTGGAGGCATCTTGCTTTATTTTTCACTTCACACTTTCCCTCTTATAGACCTAGCTATTCTTTGATACCACAATTACATTAGTGATTGACACTAGCATATATCACAAATACACAGTGACAAACTCTAACATACATCACATATACACAGTAATGAGATCCACCATACATCTTGAATACAAAATAATGAGCTCCAACATGCATAAAAAATACATAGTGAAGAGCTTTAACATACATCACATGAATAGTGGAGAGCCTCAACATTAATCAAATACACATAGTGATGAGCTCCAACATACAACACATCCATAATGGTTGATTTACATATCACAATGGCTAACACATGTCCATAATGAATCCCAAATAAAAATAATATCGGTGTATTACGCATTACACCATGGTTCCTATCCTTTCTTCTAGTCTTCTACACCATTGGAAAAATGGGAAGAGGACTCGGTGCATCCCATACTACACCATGGGTTCGTCCTCAACCCCACAAGGCTAGGTATATAGTTTGACAACTAGGAAGGGGATTCAATACATCCCATACTACACTGCAAGTTTTTCCACCATCCCAAGGGTTTCTCCAAGCAATGAACCTACCAAACCTGATGGATTCTGACTTCAATCACCTATAGGCCACCGATGATAATTTTGTCCACACAAGAATAAGTAGCTCCTGACATATACCACCTTGTTACCTTAGTGATACTGTGAGCTATCTTCTTCACAATCTTGGGTAACACTTGGCATCAGTCACTTATGTGCTTATCAGTGATAGTTAGTGAACCCTCTCAATACACGATTAGCCCTGGATTACCATTACCTACATGGATGGGTCCCTACCCATGCAACCACTATGGTTGTATCATAACTAGGGTAGCTCTCTACATCCACCTTCGTGAACTAGGTTGAATGTTGAATAATCCTTAACAATAGCCCAAACATTAGTCATTGACATAGTCTAATGATTGCCTGTCACTGCTCAAATATCTCAGAGATTCACTCTTGGTCGGATCATACATAACATGAGTTACAATCACAATCAACATATATATGGGACTATACATAAAGACCTCTAGATATGGAGTTAAATTGCATAGACACATAAGAGATATATGGAACCAACATGTTATGGACTTTACCCAACATATACATATAATCAAAATACCCATAGTAAAATAGTTAAATCCCTTACTTCATTCTATTTAATAAAAGCCTATTATGTATTAAATATAAATTATTAAAATCAATTAACTTGATCATACCCATTTGATACCCATTTTAGCCTCAAATTGAAGCTTGTGGAGGAGAAAAGGTCAACCCATGTAGGAACAATCCCAACATTTGGGAGTTATCCCTCGTAGACCCCCCCCCCCCCACCTATGGAATTGAGCTCACAAAGGCATCCTTCATCCAAGGACCGCCTACATGCCCACTTCCAAATGGGTCAGAGTTACATGTAGCTATCCTTACAAAGTCTCTCAAGGAACACATACACACAAGTTTCTACATAATGAAGGTCTTGCTAATGCTTATCTTTCATTATTACACTTATCAATAATTAAGAGAACATAATTAAGTATGTGATTTAAAAACCCATACTATTGAACTACCAAAAATGAAACAAGGGAAAAAGGATTCCCCAATGAGCTTCTAGGGTTTTTTACCTAGAAGCTAACATTGGAAGAATAACTCTCTTTCACACCTTTTCCATTTTAGGGTCCATTCAAAGGGGGAGATGGGGGTTGTGAATTATGTGTGGAGTAACCTTAATATAATTAACTGAAAATGGAATGATTTATTGAATTTTAAACTATTGAAATGCAAAGTGGTGGAAAACACACTATGATATGCAAATGACCTAAGAGATATAAACAAATTGTAACATAAATGAATAGAAAGAAATATGTGCACCTAGAGGCTGAAGAGGAATGATATTAGGGTTTGGAATCCTGAACAATATAATTCAGAAGCCGAGAAGGACACTTCCACCATTCTAGGCAACCTAGTCCTTTTGTTGAGAAAATCTGTCGGGACCCGTTTCTGCTAAAATGGTACTTAGATCCACAAGAAACCAAAAAATGCATATATGGTGAGACTAGGTCATCCCTAGTGGTGACCTAGTCCCTTCCAGCCTTTTGGGAAGTCTAAAAGTAGAATCTGGAGGTCATGGTCTAGACTTTCGACTTCTTGAGGTACCTAGATCTGAAACTTTGATTCTCAACCTATAAGAGACTTTTAATGGATGTTTTTTCCCTAGCCAAGAAGGAGGTGTCTTCAAAAATATTTCAATCGACACTTGAATGATCTCCAAGCTTTCAGGATACCTAAATCTGCAAACACACAAAGAAGGAAGAAGAAATGTTGATAATGAGAGTATGGGGGCTTGTCTTGGTCAAGCCCCTTTGTAGATAATTAAATCAAATGAAAAGACAATAAAGTAAATAATGAAACATGGAATGATGGATTCAATTCCTTTCCATGGTGAATGATCTTGAGTTGCAGCAATGGAGGATTCGGCCCTTGAGTGCTTCAATAAGATGTCTTGTTGACTTGGAATGTGAAACCCTAGCTTTCTTGAGAAGGAGTGGATGAGGAGTGAAGAGTTGTGTGAGAGAGGAAAAAATTAATGTCACTTGTGAGAAATTAGGGTTTTGAGGCTTATTTATACAAGTTATGCCATAATTTTCTCAAAATAACACCATACAAGCCAACCTTAGGGTTTTAGAGACCAAAATCCTGAAAGAAATTAAGTTTAAATTGAAATTTATGCCACATGGGACTAGGTAGCCCAAGGTGGCAACCTAGTCCACCTAGGAATATTTAATTGATTTTTGGTAATTAAAATGTAATTATTATAGTTTGTCATGTATGTATATTAAGGGGTCATTTTGGCATAATAAAGGGTTGATTAAGTGATGACAAGCTTAGGAGAGTGTGAAATTTTTTTGCAACACCTTACAAAAATTTGACACAAGGCTTGGAAGGGGGTAAAAATAGGCTAAAAAGGGTCCAAAATCCATAGGAAAAGGTCCAAATGAGCAAAAAGTGTCAAAGTCTACACTTTTTGGTAACACATTTAGCCCCCACTTTAGTGAGAGTAGGAACTTTCTTCAAACTCACACTAAAGTAGCCCAATGGAGATGGTAGAGAATGAAAAAGAAGAAGAACAAGACAGATGAAGGAGGTGGTCAAGGCCCCAAGGATTTGAGGTTCTAAGTCAATGAGACATCAATGCCAAAGATATTCAAGGGTGAATGCATTACAATAAAATGAGATACATGATCATGCAATAACAAGGTTTAGTGTGCAGAGAATACAGAGATATGTGCTCACCCTGGAGCCACAAAATATCGGGTCATTCGTGGGGTGAGTTGTCCCAAATGGTGAGAAACATACACACAGTTCGTATGTACTCACAAAGGTGACTATGGGGAGAGTCATGCCACTTTTTGGGCTTCCCGCTCAAACCATACCAAAGTTATACCTCATGATAACTTTGATAAGGCGCCACAAAAGAAAGTGATTTTGAAATGATTTTTTTTCAAAAGGATTTTGCTTTGTTCATGCAATGTCTCATCTTAAGGAACATTATGCGTAATGACACCAAGAGAGGAAAAGTGCAAATGTACTCGGGTGCTGCCACAATAATGGGTTACACTTTTTTGGACATCCTGATTTTTGCTGAAATCACACATTTTTAGAAAATATAATGATTTAAGCCTTAAAAAGGTTCCATTTAAAGGATTTTAATTGAAGATGGTTTGATCAAACCCACTTATATCAAACCCCCTTCAATAGAAACTCGCTAGTTTTAAACCATGCCTATAATGGAGTCTCCTCTACACCTATCAAAATGCTGATAAAAACCCACTTTCGATTTACCTTTTGGGGGATCAAATTAATTTATTTAAAATTTATCTTTGTAAACATGTAGTCCTTATTATAAACTTCCCAAAAAGTATAATTTTAAATATATTTAATTTTATTATTATATTTATTTTTTATTTGTTGTGAATGTAGGTTTTTTAATGAACATCGAGGTCTTTGTTTCACACATATGGAAAATTAGGAAAAGAGAGAAAAAATTCTAAAAAATACATGTACACTAGATATTTATGTCTTTATTCTGACAAAAAAAGAATAAGTTAATTCAAATGCATACAAAAAAAGTTATGTAGCTGAAAGTATAATATTTCCAAATTATAATTACTCTGACTTAGAAAATTTATTAAAAAATATATATGCAACAAAAAATTATGAAAACATATCCATCCACTAGATATTGGTGTGAAAAAACTACATTTAAAAAATTATAATTTTATCCTTTCTATAAAAAAAGTTATGCAGCTGAAAGTAAACATCACTTTTTGAAAATGTTGTTTCATAGAAAAAATAAGTTGATAAAAATTACATAAAAGGATTCACAATTTTTATTTATTTTTTTGTTTTAAATATAACTAGAATCTACACACAAAATCTCACAAATCACTAGTTTTCTTCATCCTCAAATTCTTAATGGTTTAGCTTCTATAGGTGTAAGAAAGTGAAGATCTGGTGAAAAATATTGATTTCAATGTCAAGTTTGGCCAAAAAGTGTAACCCATTATTGTGGGATTAGCCACTCATATTGTGTCCAAGAGAGGAAATGGCTCATCTTGTATGCAAAAGAGGAAAAATGCAGATGTCTCATCCTGAACAACATTGTGTGTAATATTTTCAAGAGAAGTAATTGGAAGAAAAAGAAGATCGCACAGTGAAATGTGAGTGGTGATGTATGCCCCCACTTTAAAGGAATTGTAAAACACTGTATTGTGAGCAATTTCTTTAAAGTAGAAGAGGAAGAAGACATGAGAGCTTGTTCGAAAAGCCCTATGCCGAGTCATATGTTTCTGATAAGCTGCATCATGAAAAAGAGGGATGTACATCACATGCGAGTCAATCTTAAGACCTGTCATTCACATCCCAAGCTTCTTCTTAAATTTTCATGAAATGTTAACAACTAGTCGAAGGAGACAACAAGTGACATATGAGGGAAAGGGCTAACTAACCCCTTGCCCCCACTTAGTGTAGGAAAAGAGTGAGCCGAAAGGATTAAGGGAATGTAAATTTAACTGAAAATTGGTATCAATTAGAGGAGTTAGGTGCCCCCACATAAGGAAGAACACCAAAATCCTTAAGATGTTGATTTTTTCTACTCAAGGCCTTACACTCATTAGTGGAATGACCATGAACTTGGTGGTAGGTACAAAAAGAATGTTTGTTGAAAAATTTCTTTCAAGTGCGAGGAGGAAGGGAGATCAAGTGATCTTGGAGGAGTCTCAACAAGATACCCTCTTGATTAAGGGTAGAAGGTATGGTTGCTTAAATTCTGCAAATGTTAGTAAGCTGACAAAACCAACATGATAGAAACAAACAACCTTATGAAATAATACTCCATGATTCAAAATGAAAATTTTTTTCAAGAATGATCAAAGCACATAAAACATGAAATATACCTATTCCATAGTGGATTGGTGCTATCCTTTGTGTAGAATGTAGCCCTTTCCCAATCCTTGCTAAGCAAATGAGATGATAGACAATGAGATGCAAAGTGAACTCAAGTTGCCTATAATGAGGACGCTCCAAATTGTAGATGAAAAATGAGAGAAAAAGAATTGAATTTATAGGAGAGATTGAGAGAGGAGAGCCCAAGATTAAGAAATGTGGTCCGAGGGTGATCCCACAATAGTGGTTTACAATTTTTGGCCAAACTGGACACTGAAATTATTATTTTTGACTAAATCTTCACATTCGGGGACCTATAGCGGCTAAACCGCGAGGAATTTGAAGATGATGCAAACTAGAGTCTCATCAATTTTTTTTTGTAGATTATAAAAATATTTTTTTCAAAATTTTTGGAATAAGATTGCACTTCTTTTTCCATCTCCCACGAAAATTGGTTTTTTCAAAAAACAACATTTTTAAAAAGTGATGCTCACCGTATACAACATAACTTTTTTTGTATGAAGGATAAAATTCTAAATTTTTCAAATTTTGATTTTTAACTATGATATCTAGCACTTTCATTTGGTCTCATAGTTTTTTATTGGATATTTTTTCCTTAATAGAGTTTCGAAGTCAAACCAATTGCAATTCAGACATAGGCGGATTGTAGACAACATAACTTTTTTTGTATGTATTGAAATTCAATTTTTATTTTTTTAATGGATCAAGGACATCAATACCCAGCACCAAAATATTTAAAAAAAAATTATTTTGATAATTTTCTATTTTTCCATATGTGGAAAACAAAGAGCTTGATTTTCAGTGAAAAACCTATGTTTAATAAAACTAAAAAAACACATACATAACAAAACCAAAACATATTAAAATTATATTCGTGGGATAACTCATTTTGAGGACTACCATAATCATTTGAAATAAATTTTAAATGAATTCATTTGATCCCCCAAAAGGTCAATCAAAAGTGATTTTTTATCAGCATTTTGATAGGTGTAAAGGAGACTCATTTATAGGTATGGTTTAAAACTAGTGAGGTTTTATCCAAGGGGGTTTGATCTAAGGTGGTTTGATCAAAAACTCTTCAATTAGAATCCTTAACATGGAACTTTTAAAGGCTTAAATTATTATATTTTCTAAAAATATTTGATTTCAGCAAAAATCAATTCCTCTCATAAATTGTAAACCAGTTTTGTGGGAGAAAGCCATTGATAGGAGAAAGCCACTTGTCACAATGTGATTGGCCCATGATTGTGAGATTTTTGGCCAATGTGTCCATTTTAAATTTGAAATGGAATTAAATGAATATGGTTGAGGGTTTTGGGGGGAAATGTGTTTGGCCAAAAAAGTCAAACAAGGGAGTTAATGAGGGCATATTCCTTGGGAATATGCCTTATGAGGAAAATAGGTGTTTTAATAAATCAAATTAAATGATTTATTGTGCAAGTGGATGGGACATGGGTTAGTCTTAGCATTAATCAGGGATTTGACTAATTAAGCTAGTGATTAGGTGGTGTGACATTTGATTTGCATTTTTGGATTTGTTTTAAATCAAATGAGAGGAAAATGAATATTAGTGATTTAATTAAATACATATGATTTAATTAAATCAAGAGACTTTAGGAGATAAAAAGTGATTTATTTAATTAAAGATAGCACCTTAGGAGATTATTTAGATAAACCTGATTTGTTTAATTGATGGGCGAAATATGATTAATCAATAGTGTTAATTTTGAATGTCTACAAAAGGTGATCCTTTGGTTTGCAACAAGGGATGGTCTTGCTTAGTAGAGGATGGTATACTTATGAAAGGCTCTATAGATTGTGAGCTTTTGTATACTCTGTTGGAGGAGTGTGTAAAATCAAAATCAAGAGGAGGTTTCTAGATGACATCAACATTAAGTGAAGAGTTCTTTGTTGGTTTCAAAGGATCACTTTGGAAGGTAGGGTTAGAATGGTGATTTGAGGTAGGGTTGGTGTGCGGGGAAGGTTTGATGATTTCGATGAAAGGAAAAAATCCAAGACCATGATGTGATGTTTGTGTGTTAGGCTCAATAGGATTGCAGATATCTTGTTCATTAGCATGACAACCTTTGCCACTATATCCAAGTTGTTTCATGATCTCATAACCTTTTCCATAAAGATTTTGCAGCTTTTTTGGATTGGGTGAGGGGTCATTGTTTGCATTAGTGGCTAAATTAGTTGACGTGGATTCTATCGAAGGATCAACCAAGTCTTGTGTTAACAAGACTACGTGTCCCTTTGTAGATCCTTTGGTTGTGGACTTGGAGTCACCTAGTAAAGGTGGGGTGAAGTTTAAGGAACCCCAACCATCGTCAAAGGACTTTGGTTGTACGAGTTCCACATGTTGGTTGGGTGTAGAAGTGGTGGAGGGTTTGGATTTTTTTCGCTCAAGGTGTAAGAGACTATAAGGTTCATGATCAATGTCAAGTGTGTACACTTTCTTGTTGTAGATATACTTCATCTTTTGATGAAGAGTGGAAGGCACACCATTCATTGCATGAATCCATGACCTACCTAAGATGAGGTTAGATGAAACATCAGTAGGCATAACATGGATCAATGTGTCTAATGTGGCCACTCCAATTGTAAGAGGGAAAGTGATCACACCAAGAAGATTTTGTCCTACACTCTCAAATCCAATGATAGATAAGGAAGTGGATTCAATGGTTGACTTATCGATATGGAGCCTATCCAAGAGGTTGACACTACACACATTAAAAATGGAGCCATTATCAACAAGGGTTCACTTGATCCCTATGTTTTTGTATTAAGATATGATCACGAAGGATTCAAATTTGTTTTGCACATCCAAAGGAGGGAGCTCACTTTGGTGGAAAACAATGTCATCATTCAAGCCTTGGATCATGTTGTGATAGTGAGGGGAATCTTGGATAAGGTCCCATAAAGATATTTTAGCGGGAGTATTCCTTAGTTGGTCAATAGGGTCATACTCCCTAAAGAAGGAATTTAAGCTAGGGGTAGTAGGAAGAATGGGAGGGGAGGTAGGTAAGGATTTTGAGGCTAATGGTTGGGAACACGGGTTACTTCAAGTGTAATCATGTGTATGAGCAATGGTATTATGACTCGATTACTCCAACATATTAGGCTCTAGTGGGGAGAGAGTGGATTCAGGTTTAGAAGGTGGAGAAAGGATGAGTTGAGGTTGAATAATATTAATAGATGTCTCGTTTGGAAGGAGATTCAATGTTATCCTTGGTTTGCATCATGATATCCTCCCTAGGAGGAGAGATTTTAGAAGAACTACAAGCTTCATGTGCTTGACATTCAAGGAATGGTTCTTCTAAAATAATTTCATCACTAGTAGGGGAATGATCAATGATGGGATAGGGAATAAGGGGATGGGTAAGAGGGGAGTCTATTTGATTGTCTAGGGTCTCATTTTGTTGTTCCATACCATCTACCTTAGTAGGAGAGCATGGAAGAGGATCATTACATGCTTCATCACAAGGGAGGGAGGCATCAAGAGAAGGTCCGCCATGATTGTCAAATAGATTGTCCCAAAGGTTGGGAGCATGAGGAAAGGGAGGATCAATAGTCTCATGGCCCTTGGGAAAGGTACCTTCTGACACCAACATATCCTCATTCCATCAAGGAGGGCTATTAGAGGAAGGGCAAGTGTGATGGTCAATATTAGGGAGACTAGGTAAGGCAATATTAAGAAATGTGCTTATGATTTCATCATGGTTTTATTTAATGGTTGGCAAAGGGGGATGAGGAGAGGCACAATCAAGACCCTCAATGCTTGTAGCTTCTTGTACCAAATTACCTTTGTCACTAATAGGAGAGGTATAGGGAGAAGCACAAGTATGATTGTAATGATTATCAACACAAATGTCCTCATCGAGGGGTAATGCAATGTTAAGAATAGTGTCAATGGTTTGGTTATTAACATGTTTTTTAATGAATTCATTATTGTAATCTACATTGAACTCATAAGAAAGAATGCTATATTTATACAAGCCATTTGAAACCAAATCAAAGTCACATCTTTTGAAAGAGAACATTGTATTGTATGAAGAGAGAAAGAAAAAATAATGCAATGAAATGATTTAAACTAAAATATTGAAATGCAATTTTTTTAGATGGAAAACAAGGTAATTTTCTTATTACACTAAAAGAAATGTAGTATATGCAAAATTGAAACTAAGAAGTGCATGAAATGAGCTAATTTAAGTTAATTTTAATAAAATACATGTAACAAAAAAAAACCTATTGATGAAAATAGGTGATGACACAAAAAAAAGCCTAAAAACTAGGTTTTCAGCTCTATAAAGGGAAGTTTTAGACGCTTGAAGGGACTAGGTCACCCAAGATGGTGACCTAGTCCTCCTGATGAGTGTTTTGAGAGTTAACAAAAAAAATTGATGGATTTAGGTGGTTTCTGGGTTGTGCAATGCATATCTAAGAATAAAATGTAGAATTTTAGATAGTTTGTAATGATTTATATGCAAAAAATGCAACCTACATGAACTTTTCACTAATACAAATTTTAAAAGCCTAGAATGCAAATTACACAATGTACAATGCAATGCTATGCAAACCTAGGATGGGGATGTACTCCAATTCAAAGATAGGGGGTTTCAAACACCAGGTTCACCAAAATGAACCGCCAAAAATGAAACAAGGGAAAGAGGATTCCCCAATGAGCTTCTAGGGTTTTGCACCTAGAAGCTAACTTTGGAAGAATAGCTCTCTTTCACACCTTTTCCATTTTAGGGTTCATTCAAAGGGGGAGATGGGGGTTGTGAATGATGTGTGGAGTTCCCTAAATTTAATTAACTAAAAATGGAATGATTTATTGAATGCTAAACTATTGAAGAGGGATGAGATGAGGGTCTGGAACCCTAAAGAATCTGATGTAAAAGTCAAGGACACTTACACCGTTCTGGGTGACCTAGTCCTTCTATCGAGAAAATCTATCGGGACCCATTTTTGCCAAAAGGGTACTCAAATCCATTGAAAACCAAAAAATGCATATATGGTGGGGCTAGGTCACCCCTAGTGGTGACCTAGTCCCTTCTAGCCTTTCAGGAAGTTTGAAAGTGGAATCTGGAGGTCATGGTCTACACTTTCTACTTCTTGAGGTACTCAAATCTGAAACTTTGATTCTCGGCTTGTAAGAGAAATTTAATGGTTGTTTTTTCCCTAGCCAAGAAGGAGGTGTTTTCAAAAATATTTCAATCCACACTTGAATGATCTCCAAGCTTCCAAGATACCTAAACCTGCAAACACACAAAGAAGGAAGAAGAAATGTTGATTGTTAGAGTATGGGGACTTGTCTTGGTCAAGCCCCTTTGTAGATAATTAAATCAAATGAAAAGATAATGAAGTAAGCATGAAACATGAAATGATGGATTCAATACCTTGCCATGATGAATGATCTTGAGTTGAAGCAATGGAGGATTCAACCCTTGAGTGCTTCAACAAGATTTCTTGTTGACTTGGAATGTGAAACCCTAGCTTTCTTGAGAAGGAGTGGATGAGGAGTGAAGAGTTGTGTGAGAGAGGAAAAACTAAATGCCACTTATGAGAAATTAGGTTTTTGAGGCTTATTCATACAATTTATGCCCTAATTTTCTCGAAATAACACCATACAAGTTGACTTTAGGGTTTTAGAGACCAAATTTTTTAAAGAAATTAAGTTTAAATTAAAATTTCTGCCACATGTTAATAGGTATCCCAAGGTGGTGACCTAGTCTACCTGGGTAGATTTCATTGATTTTTGGTAATTAAAATGTAATTATTATAGTTTGTTGGGATTGTCTAACAAAACACACTGAAGTTGGACATGTATACATGTTTTAAGGGGTCATTTTGGCATAATAAAGGGTTGATTAAGTGATGAAAAGCCTAGTAGAGTGTGAAATTTTTTTGCAACACCTTACAACACTTCGGCACAAGGTTTGGAAGGGGGTAAAAATAGGCTGAAAAGGGTCCAAAATCCATAGGCAAAGGTCCAAATGAGCGAAAAGTGTCAAAGTCTACACTTTTTGGTGACACAACTATAATTCTTCCCTTTAATGATATCAAGGTCTTGAATTAAACTCGATCCATTATTATTCATAAACCAAATTAAACATCTTTAGGTTCATCTTATCAACATAAGGATAGGTTTATTACTCTATTGGTTCCCAAATTTGTAATCAACTTGAATCCCAAAGGGGTGTCAAGCCTAATGGTCAGATTCAAGAAGAGATTTGGCCAATAAATAAGAGATTGATATAAAACCTTTATCCCCTACACTCCAGGCTCTATGAAACCCAGGAGGGTGATCCTGACAATGTGCTTATAGATACTTGTGTGCCAAAGCATTCAAAACATTGTAAATAGATAATTCTCCTTTAAATGTTTAATGAACATACTACCCTAAAGGTTTGGCTGACTTTCACGGTAATGCATGATTTAAACATGAGAAATATAATTCATTAAACTCCACACACAATCATACTGAGATAGAAAGATAAAGTTGATTTTAATTTGTAGTTGCCACAAACAATATGAAGAAACTGCAACATTAATAAATCAGTGTCATACCCTAGGGTGGAGTCACCTAAATCATGCTATTTAAAACTAATCACAACATTTACTTTGTCATAAGTATGCCTACCAGATGATGCCTTACACTATTGATACCGGAAACCTAACTAGTGATACTTAGTAATCCAAGCACATAGTTGCATACACCTCTATTTATGGTAATATAGTTAATTCATTCTTTGAATGAAAGTAATAACACTAAATAGACATTTGAGGAAAGACAAGAAGATAAACATCAACAATCCTTGATTACTCATATTCATAATCCATACAATGTGCATTGTGGAGACAACCAGCTCTGAGTATATTGTCAATTACACACAAATATGACAAATCCACGAATAAATTCTCCATTACATGACTCAGACTCATCTAGAAACTTGAAATCAACACATTTATTTGAGACTTGTTGCATAAATATGGGCCCATCAGACCAAAATGTGAGCAATTGTCCCCAAATGAAACACAAAAATATATATTATGGAAAACAAAGAATCCTCGAATGCACATTCCTATTGATAATCGACATCATTCAGATCTTCATATCAATAACTGCTCTCTCTCAAAGAAAACCCCTTTTACACTTTGCTTTCCTGCCCCCTTCATTTTGTTGCTCAACAACAAAAAAAAAAAAAAAAATGCTCCTACTTCGTAAAAAACTTCACTCCTTTTATTTTGCCCTGTCGCTGAAAATATTTTGTTTTATTTTTGAAGGCTCTTACTCTCTTTTTCATCGGGCTATAAAAACCATCTACCCGTGCACTTTACATTTCATTTTCTAGCAACTCAAAGTCATTGTTTTTATTCTGTGAAGACTTTAATTTTTTAATCGGCTATGAAAACTCTTTACCTGTGCATAACACCTTTTATTTATCTCCCACCATGAAAATAATCTCCTCAAATAATAATACTAAACATTTACCATGGGCCCCACCGCCACTTTACTCCAGCGTTGTGTATCATTGAAACAAAGAACAAAAAGACAACTGACAATGATGCACGATAGAGGGAAAGTAGCATAACGTATCTCCAATTCCATAAAAGAAGGAAGAAAACAACAACGATGGGAGAGATTTCCATGAAGCATCGCTTCGTTGTTGATGTATTAAGGAGAAGAGGCATGAAAACCGTGATGAGTAATAAAAGCACAAAATGCCTTAGTTTCTCAATGTTGTGGCACGAAACCCTTTTTGGATTATGAATGCAATGATTTCCTTGGTTTTTTTTACTGCTTCGCTTAATTTTGAATGGAATTCATTCCTGAAATCGGGTGCCTATGAGTATTTTCATGGCTTATACTCAATGTTGAGGTAACCTTCTCCACTGTTCCATCATAATCTCCATAGTAGGTACATGTATGAACATGTTTGCATCAGTCGGTTACTTTCTTCAAAAAAAACACGCTTATACAACACCTTGGCCCTTGGATTTCTCATCCATCGTAGGAATACTATGTGCTCATCTTTTGGACAAAGAACTCGTGCACAAGACTTGCAAATATATTGCAGAATATTGACAATATCTTTGAAATAGCCAATATGAAAGACAGGAAGTACAAACTTTATATAACCATAATGGCCAAGACAATCTACAAACTTTCCATGACAGGTTGAACATATTCCTTTATATAACCTAGTAAGAACTTTTCTCTTTGTCAGTCATGCCTCGAAAAGTCAAGTAAAGATGAACGCATCATCCTGAACTTGATTTTAACTAACTGAAAGTGCAACATCTTGAACATAAACATTTTAAAAAGGATTGTTTTGACGCGTGCAGTGGTTACATGGCTCCAGAATATGCAATGGGAGGGCAACTGTTTGTAAAAGCCAACGTTTATAGTTTTGGAGTTTTACTGCTAGAGATTGTAAGACGTGGAATAAAAAATACAGACACGAATATTTCAAAAGAAAAACAGAGCCTGGGACTATTAGAATGGATAAGAAATTGGATTTTCCCAATCAACCGTTTATTGAGATGAAAGAGTGAATCTTTATGAATGGTAATGTGTGATACAGGCATGGAGACTGTTCAAAGGAGGGCATGCTCTCAATATTGTGGATATTATGTTGGTGGGAAATTGCCCAGAAGAGCAAGTGATAAGATGCATTCACATTGGACTTCTGTGTATGCAAGCTGATCCAGACGACCGTCCAATGATATCTAGTGTTCTTACAATGATATCAAGCAGTTCTGTACCATTACCAAATCCAACGAAACCTGCATTTGTAAGCACGACCAGTCAGAGCCCGAATGTTAGCTTCATCCCTATAATTTCTTCTTGGAATGAAACCTCAATAAGTGAATTGGAACCTAGATAATTCCTGAAATTTCTTACGATGAGGAAGACTCATTACCATCAGTCCAATTGAATGTTGGAATAAAACAAAATTAAATAATACATTCTTCTATAAATCGATTCTAGTTTTTAGAATTAGAAAAAAATATTAAATAATTATCTTGGGTAATATTTATTTGTCTTTTATTTATAAGTATATAGTGTGTATCTAACCTCTATATATTGAGGTAATTAATGTCTATAGATATTCTTTATTGGAGTGGAGTGTAGACTTCAGAGTTAGTTCATTAGGTCTCGGTTGTCGTTATAGGTAGTCTGAGTCATGAGTTCACTTCTGATTTGTATGTGGTGTGGATAAGGTTTCATTGCCCATTGCTCAAAAGGTTATAGGAGGGCCTTGCCCTGTGAAGAGCTAAGCTCCAGATCATTGGACTAAACTCTTGATTCCTCTGGGTAAAAAAAAGTGGGGGGGAGTGGAGTGTAATGGTCTAAATATGTTAACAAAAATTCCTCTTTTATTTTAATTTGAAAGTAATTTATAAGAAGAAAAAAAATTATCTTTTTTTTCTCTAAAAACATTCTATCTATGGATTATGAAAAATTTATCACACAATCTAATCCAAGAACAGTTTTGAATCACTTATACATTAAAATAATAATATTTTATAATAAATATAATATTTTTAAAATAACTCCAAATTGATCTCTTAATATTTTTATTATTAGATATATTTAAGATATTTATATCAGTATATAACTATTTTTATAAATTGAATAAAAGCTGAAATTTTCTATGATTTCTCAAACTACCTCTACCCACCCATCATTGAATGAGTTAAACTTTTACATTACTCCATTTTCATAAGTTTTGTTTAAGTTTGATGTTTGGGGTCCATAAATGAGTCATATTAATATGGGGTATGTGCAGGATCATCATGAAAAAAACAGGTCCTTAAGTGGCAATAAAAAGACAAAAAATCAGAGTTAGACAATTTGACGTAAAAATTTGAATAAGTTATCTATATTATTTCAAAAAAATATAAAAATGGAATTGTACAAAATTTAATCTAGTTTCTAAACTTCTAGACCTTTATTTAAAAAAACAAAATCTATTTGGTGAAAATTTGAAATTTCAATGCAATAGTATTTAAATTTCAGGGTAAAAATAAGAAGTAGGTGTCTGTCTGACCACCCTAACCACAATAAAATGATAATATTTTTTTATAATATTTTAGATATAAGTAGAGGACTCATGTCCCGATGTGATGCATATTTTTTTATAATTTTTTTCAAAGTAAATAATTAATTATGATTTTTTTATTACCGATTTTAAAAAATATAAAAGCTCGTTTGTCTAACCACCTTAACTTGGTCAAAAATTCATGAAATTCATTTTTTTTTTTAAAAATTTCTATAGTATTCAAAGCATAGAATGTGACACATGTTTTGGATTCAAAAAATGTGATACCAAATTTGAAAGTTATAAATGTTTTTTAATTGGCCTACCAATCGAGACTTTATTCGTAATTCTAATAGAAAATGAATAATAATAATTTATTAAATTCAAAGTAAAGCATAATTTATATTGGTGGAAAGCTGAGAACCTCCTCTAATAACCCTTTTCATTCCATCAATTTTGGGTAAAAAAAAAGTCGTCAGCCACATGGACCCAGGACCATCATATGGCTTACATATCGCCACTTTTTGGCCCATCATGATCCTGCACATACCCTATGTTCTGTAATATAACATTTATTATTTTGAACCGGTAAAATTGATGGCTCAAATTCTAACCCCAACATTCTTGTGGAGAAATTCTCCATTAGGTGTTATGAACCAGCAATTGGAGACAAATGGGTTTGATGACCAAGGATTAAATATAATTACTAAAGAAATCCAGATCTTTTTTATATAAGCTAATGATGAACACTGAGCATCAAGTAAATATAAAAGAATGGGCTCAGGCAACATGAGATCTGATTCCTTTTTAAACTATGCCATGAGGCACAATTACACATGTATGCATACCACCTTGAAATATCATGAAAAACAAATGAAAATTGTAGAAGATATTTATGATTACGCTTTTTTTGGGTAGAAAGGAACAAACAATGGCATAGTGAGAGCCTCTACTGCCAAGATGACAACCACTAGAGGACATGGCCAAATGTCTCCTCTGCAACTCAACAAAAAATATAACTTTAAATGTACGATTTCAAGGGAATTCGGGAGTTCGACCTAGGTGGTGATGTTAGAAAGGTTTCAAAAACCTTAATGGTAGTATCTCTTCATGTGATTGTCTTTAACCTCCCTCCTTTTTTGTAGTGATTATTCTCCATACTAAGGTATCACATCATGATTTCAACATATTCTAGACATAGTATACTATGTCATGATTAATTTTAAGTTATGAGCCCATAAAAGTTGGGGACTTCCATATTTTTGACTTTGTGGGTTTTTTATCATCATGAACTATTAGCTATAGTGATGAGACTCATGTTTTGATCTTACTATTTTATATGAACATAGTCAAGTTAATAGTATATGTATTGAAATGGTGAGGAGATTGGATATAAAAATTAAATCATTATAATATAGAAGAATATCTATTGTTTGATTGAATTGATTATTACATAGAATGATGCAATATGCTTATAAAACATTGTATTCTTATGAAATTTTCAAACTTCCTTAAATTATCCCAAACCATTTACGAGAAACTTATTTCCAACTAATTATTCTAACTTATTATTTATAAGCTAAAATTTATTTAAATACATGTAATACTATTGATGTAATATATGTCTCACATTCCATGCAATAGCCTACCTAGAAACTTGATGAAGAACCTCTACCAAATCTCTTTGCTCATGCAAGACACACCAAAATGAATGCATCAATGGATGCCATAACTATCAAAACCTAGAAATCCTTTGTACCACATGATAAAACATCCTCCATGCACAATAAGAGAACAAATATCATTCAAGAGTCCATCACTATGAATGTGCCAAAATCCCTGCTCTAGTGCTTGCATATGAGAGAACAACTCTCCTCCAAAAGTCCAATTTCCTCCAAAAGTGTCAATATCTCTCCTCTAATGCTGCGAGAACAAAATCCCTCCTCTAGTGTACAAAAGAAACTGAGCTATTGTAGATACATTAATCCCACCCTATTTAAAAATTTACATCATCCACAAGTTTTTCTAAGAAACATCAAGCTCCCCTTGCTCCATAAAGAGACATATAATGAAACTAGTGCTTCTCATGCCAAGTATCATCTTTGAGTGAGAAGCTAGGTCAATATGCTAAAAGAATCATGCAACCTTTGATGCGTTCAACCTCTAATTTTTGTTTAGTCTTTGCTTGTTAGAAGTAACACTACAAGCACAAAAAGCTCAATCAACATTACCAATATTCTTAGGCATATTTATAAAGATTATAATTTAATTGGATGTTAGATTCAATCGAAAATGCATCCATATAATTAAACTATGTCTCCAAAAAATTTAACCTTAAATATCAATATCACTACCCTAACCTTTTGAAAACTTAACTACTTATGCTCCCTTATTTAAACTCAACTTCTTCCTATTAATCATTTTCCCAAAATATCTCCTATACAAATATGCTCTTATACTATAATTTTTTTCAATTTTCTTACAATTTGGAGACAATGAATAATACCTAGTTAGTTTTAAATTCCTACCATCCAAATGAATATCCAATCATACATCTTGTATAGTGCAAGTGGAGGAGCCCATTGGTTTTATAATTATTTTTTGATGAGTGTTTATATGTCTTCGATGAAAACCTTGAGAAGGTAATATGATATTTGATATTATTTCCTCTCATGATAGAGCTATGCAAACCATGGTGTTTTTCTTGTTGGTATTTGTGGAAATTATATAGGAAGAAGGTTGGAGGAACACATTTCTAGAGTGTGAGGGTGATGTTCTTCAAATTTTAGCATATTTTGGATTAGTGCAAAGAAGATAAACATAAAGGATTACAAATTTAAAAAATTCATGATTTATCTTGTGGTGCAACTTCTAGAAAGAATTATTGATATTTTTTTGTTAATTGAATAATGGTATAAATTGCAATAAAAGACAATATTGTTTCATTGTCGTGAATCCTCAAGTTGAAAATATAATCTTGAAAAATATTAAGTCAAGAAAATAAATCCATACTTAGGCTATAAATCTCTACATCCAAATATCCAAACTTTTCCACACTTCGATGGTGTATTTATTCTTCTACCAACTTTGGCAACCTCTTCTACTTGCAATGCCTTTGATCCTTCACCATGGAATAAAAAACTTGAAGAAGAGAATCCAATCCATTAGTACTAGGTTCAAGTGTCTTTAGCCCATAGAAAATTCTCTTAATGGTTGATAAACACCCAAGATTATGCTCATCCATTTCAATAGTAGCCTAAAATAAGGCAACAACCTCACCCATGGATTCTCATAATAAATATGCCTCACTTACCCCAGGTCCTATTTAAATACACCAAATGGTTAACCTCAAAGCCCATAAAATTGTTGAAAATTGAGGTGTTTTAGTAGCTTAATACCTTGTAAAACTTTAATATTGCTGATCTAAATATGTATTTCCTTTGTTACATATTCTTTGTAGGTGATTATCTGATTAATCCTTTTTACTGTTTGTAGAATGCAGACATAAGTTGATAGAAGAAGTAGACAGGACATTAGAAAAATTACACAAGCATATACCGTGGAGAAAACCCTTGCGGGTAAAAAACTCCACCAAGAAATGATCTAATATTCCAATCTTGAAGTAGATTACAATAGCTTCAATTCTTTCTTGAGAATGCCTCTTTTGCCTTCACCAAACTTCTTCACAACCTGCAAATAAAACTTACAAACTCTCTTTACAACTTGTTTGAGATATATTGACTTTTGTCCACATTGTAAACTCCAAAATGAGTTATACAAACAATGCTTAAGCCCTAACCCTTAAAGGTATGCCAATTTCATGCAATTGGAGATGCACTGTGAAAACCAATGTCAAACCATCTACCTCTTCCATTTGGGCATACCATACTGAAGTTACAACTGAGTCTTCATCTTGTAAGTATCTCAAGGCTTTATCCTCAAAGTTGGCGCCCACAAGAGGTCCCCACTTAACTAGGCAATCAATAATATCTCTGCATGCAAAGGAGTTAATTCCAAGAAGCCAACTTGGGTGCCCAAAGTGGGTCCAAGATATTTCTTGTTAACTAAAACATTTCTCAACACCATTCATGCAAGAATGGTCATCTCCTGTTAACTGAAGGTAGTTCCTGTTATCTTGCATGCGACTCAAGTTATTAGGCATGCATTCCAAGTTAACTGAAGTCAACTAACATGCAACTAAAACTAACTGAACATCAACTGAACTGAACTGAACTTCAACTGAACTGAACTGAACTGAACTGAACTGAACTGAACATCAACTGAACTGAACTGAACTTCAACTGAACTGAACTGAACTGAACTGAACTGAACTGAACTTCAACTGAACTGAACTGAACTTCAACTAAACTTCAAACCCTATTTTATAGGTGCTCAACATGCATAAAACAAAATCCCTATTTTATAGGAACCTAGGATGCATGCTTGAAGTAAACTCAATTTACCACTTAGTTAACTGAACTTAAGGTGAGTGTCACCTCCCATGTGTGAGCCCATGTGCTCCTATTTTGTAGGAGCTAATCCCAAGGTGTCCACACATGCTTTTAACATTTAGAATTAATTATAAATTCCAATTAACATGATTATTTCAACAATTAATAATTCCTTCTTATTCCTAGTGTTTGATAAACACATTTCAGGAACTTAGGATATACATGAAATAACTAATATTTTAGGATTGCAATTAAATGGCATCCTATTTCCAACATTCTCCCACTTGACATTATACATTGCAATTATTCTAAACAAGGAATAATAATTTTAAATCAAGTACAGGACTCAAGGCCAATGGCCTTCCTACACCATGGGAACTTATTTGTAAGAACTGGCTTCGTAAGATAATCTGCAGCATTAATTAAAGTGTCATATTTTTCAATTAATACTTTTCCACTTTCAACCATTTCTCACACAAAGTGATACTGTACATCTACATGTTTAGTACGAGCATGATACATAGGATTTTTGGCGAAACAAATAGCACTCTGACTATCACATTCAAGCTTAACTTGCTTGTAATTAAAACCAATACCTTTCCCAAGTCTCTGTAACCAAACTGCCTCTTTAGAGGCATGTGTGGCAGCCATGTACTCTGCTTCTGTGGTTGACAAAGCAACCGTAGGCTGCCTCTTACTCATCCAACTTACTGCAACTCCAAACAAAGTATACACATAACCACTTGTCGACCTCCGACTGTCCAGATCTTCTGCCCAATCTGAATCAACAAAACCCTATATGTCCAATGATCTATTCATAATATCAATGTTATTAGAACCATGATAAACTAAACAGTAATCAAAACAATTCATAATATCAATGCTATTAGAACAATTCGATCCAACACACTTGATCCCGATTACTAACAACGTTTCTTCCTGAATAACACTCTCAGCTTAACATCACCTTCCGTCTCTTAATTAAATTAATCATTATTTATTTAATTAAGTCTTTCTCTTTTGTTCATCAAATTAATCAATTTAATTTAATTAACCTTATATCTCTGTTCATTTAAATCATTCATTTTATTTAGATCAAGTCCATAAAGTCTTCTCATTAAATTGAATAAATTAAACCTTATTTAATTTAATCTAACATTATCCCCTTTAGTTAAATAAATCAAAATCATTTATTTAATTAAATGTTTCTTCCGAATTCTTGATTTAAATCAACTCATAAATTTGAGTCAAAATTGTCAAATCACCTAATCTCTCATTGAATTGATCAAATCTTGATTAATTTAATCCCAATCACTAAAATCCTCTAGAGAATGCAACTTGCACATGAAAATAGATTTAATTTATTTATTAAATCTCTATTTTCCCTCACATGGCATAAAAAGGGGAATATTCTCTCAAATTTGAATTGAATTCAAGTGGAATTGGTCCTTCCAACAAGGCATTTATTTCATCTTACAAGTCCTTTTGCATTGAGCCAAGTGGTCATAATTCCATTTGACTCTCTCTCCACCTTTTCATTTCAACATTTTTAAAATTCAAATTTGTGCATTTATGGGCACTTTGATCAAAACTTGCACAACTATCAACCATTCACATTGTGACAAGTGGCATTTGATCATTGGATTGAAAGTTAGTCCCACATTGCTAAACTCTTGCCCTTTCTTCCAAATTGAAATCTATAAATGGGAGGCTTCTCTCCTTGCTCATCATCCACAATCTCATGCAAAGTTATTCTCTTCACATTGAGAGCTAATTTTTCCCACTTCACAATAATTATCCATCATTTTCATGATTTCATAGCTAGATTATACCAAATTTGCGTCAAGGAGCTTCAACCATTATCCAATCATCAACATTCCAACAAAGGAGTTGGGAAAGGGCCGATTTCGACACATCAATTGGCACCAATTCCCCCATGGGATCAAGATTTTGCTTTGCTTAGATTGATTTGATTTAGTTTATTGCATTGTTCTTCATCTTTCTTTCTATTTAAGCTTTGTAAATGGATTTCATGGGGAATCATTGGTTTTATCTTGCATATTGATCTAATAATGTGTTTGTTTGTTGTTTTTGTTCAGGTACAAAACCAGGGTTCACATTTTGGCACTAGAAGGAGGGCTAACCTCAAGTTCTGATCACGTTTTTTTCAAAAAAATTGTTCTATTCTATTTTTTTTTGCAGGTTCCAGGAAACTGCGTCGCACCTGCTTTCCCACCTGCAAAATTTCAAAATTTTAAACTATGCCGCACATAGTCCCACGATGCTATATTGCACCGCTTTCAGAGACACGGTGCCATATTGCACCACACTAATTCCAAATTGTGTTGCACCTATTTTCCCACTCAAGAATTTTGAAATTCTAAACTTCACCGCGGATTTTTAAGTTGCAAATTGTGTCGCATGTCAAAACTTCACCGCATTTGAGCTCACTGTTTTCTGCAGAGCACTGCTTTTTGTCTAGGTGTGGTGCTATATTTGTGCCGCTGAGTTTTCAAACTATGTCACTGAGCTTCCAAAATGTGCCGCATTTGCGGATTGTGCCGTTAGCTGACAGGAAAAAATTAAAAGTTGATTTTTTTTAACATGTGTTGTTTCATTTCTAGCTTTTTGATTCCTTGACTTATTTACTACCTCTACATTTTCTGGTTTTGATTATTTTGCAGGTAAGAGCAAGGAAGGGAGAAAAATGGAAGGCCTCATTGTGACATCAATCTCATACTATAAAAGTGTTTTTGAACACTATACTGTTGTTTAACACTTTTAGAGGATCTTTAATCTCCTTTAAAAGGGATTTGTTACCTTTTATGCCTTAGGAAACAATAATTTTCTTTTGGGTTCTAAAAAGAACAACACCAATTTCCTTTTCAAAGTTTGCAAACAAAGGCTTTAAAGGAACCCTAGAAACAATCTACTAGATTTGGTTTAAGGTTAACAATTGAACAAGGCAACTTTACATTTGATTTAGTGCTTTAAAATGAACTCATTTATTGTTTTGTGGACTTAAAAAAGAACAAGTGTTGTTTTGTATTGTAATTGTTTATTCAAAATAATATCATCAAACGGACGTATGCGCTTCTCTCATGCCTCACGATGATCTTGGGAATCAAAAGTTCTTTTGGTGATCTTAATTTGAGTAAAACAATTACCTCCACATTTCATTTTGGGTTTAAAATTGAACAAAACATCTTGCGAGTGTGAGTAAGTGTATTGTATGTGTTCTCCCTTTGTTTCTAAACAAAGGTTGATCGAACTACGGATATGTTTACTCACTTTTTTTTATCTTAGAAGGCTTGCCTTGTGGGAAAAATTACTCACCCAAGGGAACGACCCAACCGGTAACACACTAAAGACAAGTGTATTTCCAACTGGGATATAAAAATGGATCTAGAATAAAAGCCAGTATCACGTGGTTTTCTCCAACAAGAAGGGCAACAATGGTCTCTTGCCACATGGGTCAATCTCCACAAACGAAAAGACCGAATTAAAACCCTTGTTTAGCAAAGGCCAAATCCTTATCTATTTTTTTGGTGCAAAATTTCATGTCCTTTGAAGCCGCCCCATGTTATACATGCGGTTTTGTTGTAGAGATGACAAGTATGCCATGGGAGATTCATGGGTACTGATGCTTGGTTGAACCAAGAAGTGAGTGCACTATAAGGGGGAGCTTGTGTGGTCAAGTATCTAATCATCTGCACTGAATATGAATAGTTGTATTTATCCAAGTGGGAACCCAACAAAATATTGTCTCTTCATCCTAGGGTTGTACATGTGCTTGGAATGGAAAAATACATTGCTTGGTCCTCAAAACATTTGAAAAAAAAATATTCACAAGAACCTCAAATTTCAAACCCTTTGGAGGAAACAAATATCCTTTGACAAATCTAAGTGCTCTCGCTAGGGATCATATCCTTAGAGGTTTCTAAGTGCTTGGGTTTAATCATCATTTTTTTTCACTAGGGTCAACCTAGGAAACTATGCTCTTGAAACCTTGATTTTCGCATAATGGACCTTGTGGAATGAAAGGGAATTGAGACATAGACATTTAGTTTGGAATTATAATCAAGAAATTGTCTTTGATAAAAGGAACTCATTAAACAAAGATAAAGACAATTGGACCTCACATGTGTTTTCTCAAATGATTCCCCATAAAGTCAAAATCCAAAAACCAAGGTTCAAAAAGATTAGCCCAAAAGCTCATGAGGAGAGCGTCTTGAAAGGCTTTTTAAAGTTAGAGAAAAATTGGTATACAATTTCTACAAGAAGGGTTCAAAGAACAACCCAAGTTTGTATGAGTTTTATTATCAAAAAAATCCTGAGCTTTTTGAAAGGTTTTCTTTTCTCACATAGGAAGTATGGCATGTTCTTCAATACCGAGGTCTTGTAAGAAAGGTCTTGTCTAGGTCAAGTCTAGGATCAAAATCATCACTCTCATCCATCCTCACCACTATCAAAATCAAATCTCACCTCACCAACAAACTCTTGGGAACTTTGAAACATCATTCATTCTAAACTTATAGGCAAAATTACCATCACCTTATTTGACTTTATACACCTAGTCAAATTATCAATCCTCTTGAACAAATTTACCTCTAGGATAACGCAACTTCCTAAGGTCTACTAGTTCATGATCACCTTGATTTTTCTTAACACACTTAGTCAATTCATCCTCTTGTATGAGTTTTCTCTAGGATAACACAACTTCCTAGGGTTGATAAGTTCACCATCATCTTGTTTGGCTTAACGCACCTAGTCAAACTATCAAAATCAAATCAATCCAAGCCCTAAAAAGTTTAGCATCACCCCTAAATTTTTTTCAAGAGTTTCGCTAATCTACATCATCCATTTATCTCATCCCCATCATCACTTTTTGATTCTTAGAATCTCCTAGTTCTTCTCTTTTTTGTGCGTAAAGATTAAGATCAAACGATCTCTATTTTATGGTCCAGACAAGATCACAACACAAGAGGAACATGGAAATCTCCAAAGAAACATCAACTTCAAGCACTACTTAAGTCAAGTAACCTCTGAAGTAAACCTTGTGGGATCAAGTAATCCCCCAAACAACTCTTCTCTACCATCACAAAATCTTCAAGAGGAAGGCTGTAAAGAGGACATCATTCACGAGGACTTGGGAATGACACAAAAGGAAATAACTGAAATGATTCAAAATCCAGAGAATCATAGAATTGTAAATGCCATGCTAAAACTTAATCCTTCTCTATATATGCGTGCGTTAACGGAAGGAGGGGCTCAACTCCCTTCTGACCTTGACGTAAGTACTAGTATAGAAAGGCCTCTTGCAAGCATACCCCCAATGTCAATTCAAAATATCACTCAAGAAATTCCCCAATCCATATCGACAATTGCACCGACCTCACCAATTGTTAACAAAGGAAGCACCATGTTTCGTGAATTACAAAAGCATCGCCTTGTAAACAACAAAGAGGTAAATAATAGCACCACACTAGATAACTCCATCTTGGTGAATCCATTACACCCAAATGTTTCAATCACCCTCCATAATCATATGGACTCATCCTCATTCCATTCAACACCAATCTATTCGTTGAACATACAAACTTCTCTATCGCAAGGAGAAGGTGGTTTGTTCGGAACAGCGGGAGTCACTGACCCATTTTCATCATCACTTTTCCAAGGGAACATAGCATAATTCCCTTCATTACCACTCACATCCACATCACCTCTTGGGTTGGGTCTTCCCCCCCCTACCCACCGATATTTTCTCAAATCAAGGCAATCTGAGCATCACATCAAATCCTATCCTTTTGCTAGTAGCGTCGCAACAATAGGTGGCAACCATTCAAGCCACCGAGGTCAATACATCAACCAGTCCCAAAATTCCTCAAAGAATACCTTCTCAAGGACCAAGCATCTCAACCACACCACCAACAACCCAAGTCCCGAATACCAACACAACCCCTCCACCCGCCACAATGGTTGGTACCATTCCCAATCCACCACCAATCCCACCAAAAGCCAAAATGTCGAATTCATTCATCACCATGATTCAGGAAATACAAAAGGCCACCCATCAAAGAGTATTTCAACAAAACCAACAAGTTGCACAGTATGCTGCTCAACAAGCACAAGCACAACTAGTTGCCTAACAAGTTGCACAAGCCCAACAAGCCGTATGAGCTACGCAAGCAACACAACAGGCACAAGCTCAAGCTCAAGCCTAGCACTAGGCTCAATAGGCACAGGCACAATGCCACACACAATTGTAATAAATTCATCAACAAGCATACCAACAAGCCCTACAATATTTTCAGGCACAACAACAAGCTAAAAAACAAGCTTTGTTGGCACAACAGTAGCTAGACCAACAACAAGCTTTGTTGGCGCAACATTAGCTAGACCAACAACAGGCTTTATGGGTACAACAACAGCAGGACCAACAACAAGCTTTGTTGGAACAATAGTAGCATGATCAACAACAAGCATTGTTGGCACAAATGTAGGCATATCAATAGGCCTTGAACGCACAATAGAGCTTGCAACAAACCCCCACCAACACCCCTCTCATCAATCAAAAACCGCAAACACCTCAAAAGAAGTTCATCCCACATCCTGATCCACAAAATGATGTTGCAGTATAAATCAAACTACTCTCGCAACAAGTGTTGGACCTCCAATCAGGAAAAACAACCAGAATGGCAAGAAAATTGTTCCCCTATCCATTTGATAGAAACATTACAATGGTATCGTTCCCAAAGGGATTCGAGATCCCCAAATTTGATAAATCTAATGGGATGGGAAACCTTGAAAATCATGTCAAGGAATTTCAAGTACATTGCATGGAGGTTGCATACGATGACACATATCTAATGTGAATTTTCCCTCGAAGTCTGACTGGTCCTGCTATGGAATGGTTTTCTTGCCTACCCATAGGCATTAAAACATTCCAAGAAATTGTGGAAGTTTTTCTTAAAAACTATGCATTCAAGATGGGTGCAGATGTTAGTTTGGAAGAATTATCAACGCTTAAACAAAGAAAAGGGGAGCTATTCGCATCCCTATTTCAAGGATGGCGATCCAAGGCCAATTAGAGCAAGTGGACCGTGCCAGAAGAACAAGAAGTTTGCACAATCATATCCAATCTAGATGACAACTTGGCGTTCTACCTAGAACTGCAATGCATCACGACCTATGATCAATTGATCCCAAAGGCACTCAATATTGAAAGAGCCCTTACTACGCGAGGAGGCGCATCGACATTTCTTCCACAATAAGATAACCGCACGTCCACCAATTATAATGATAAACCTCTAACATGGTCAAGGAACAAAAATATCACAAATGATGGAGTGGCCAATGCTAAGGTGGTCATCAATGCTCCTAAATAGAACATCCAGACCCATGAACCGCATAATCATAATTGAAATAATGTGCAAACTAATACCGTAGCACAACAACAACCACTTCCTAAAAACCGAATCAATAACTTGGGTAATCAAGGAGGACCACCTCCCTAAAAAAAGTATCCTCCCAAGTGGAAGTTCATGGCCCTTGGAGAATCTATTGAATCTATAATGAAGAAGCTGGTTAAGGAAAACCTTATGAAAATGTCCAACTCTGAGCAATATGTGGAACCCATGACAAAACCACCATGGTACAACAAAAATATCCTCTGTGATTCTCACAAAATCAAAGGGCACAGAACCGTAAACTGCATCAGGTTGAAGAACATCATTCAGGACCTCATTGAGGATAAGATCATAAACGTTGAACAACCAGATGGAAATCGGGACCTTAAAATATACACGAATCTGATGCCGAATCATAATCAAGGAAATAACCAAGGAAACAAAAAAGGGAAGGAAAAGTATGCTAGTGCAAACCTTGTGTATGAAGACATTTTCGCATGCGTGGATGAGATGGTCACTGCCATTAGTGTAAAAGAAGCCAACATTGATTGTGGAGTCACCACACGCGGTGGAAAGGTTACTATTGCAGGGGCATCACAGCCATCCAAGACCCCCATTTCAAATCCAAAAGTTTTCCCCTACGATTACAGCGTCATCGACTAGCTAAAGAGAACCGCCACCCAAATCTCCATCATGGAATTATTGAAAATATCCACCACCAATAGAAAAATCCTTGATGAAGCATTAGCTGCATCCACCATCTCCGCTACCCTAGATACGAAATAGTTCCAGGCTATGGTTGGTAACATCATTACCCCAAATCTCCTCACCTTCTCCGACCAAGATTTCCCTGCCCAACCATCTCACAATCATGCACTTCACCTTCAAGTGCTAATTCACAAAAAGAAAGTCAAAAGGGTCTTGGTGGATGGAGGTGTAGGCCTCAACATCTTTTCACTCAAACTCATAAAGAACTTGGGATTCTCTGAGGACTCCATCAACAAGAACAAAAGCATCACCATAAGAGCATATGATGATCAAGAAAGAGTGTCTCAAGGCACTATCATAATCCCAATCCAAGTGGGGCTAGCAACTATGGAAACCACTTGTCAAGTGTTGGATCTTGACCTACCATACAATATCCTCCTAGGACAACCATGGATCCATGGAATGAAGAGGGTCGCCTCAACATTTCATCAATGCATCAAATTCCTATACCAAAATGAGGAGGTTACAATACATGGAGATCCAAAACCATTCGCCTACTACAAAAACTTGGAAGCCAATTTTTACAAAATTCCCCAAGTGCCAAAGAATGTAGAAGGTCCCTCCACTTCATACATAGACCCATCCAACTTCGCCTCCACTTCTACGAAAGAGACACCCTCCATCCATGACATATCTGATATCAAGCTCATGATCTAGGAAAATGGGTGTGGAGATTACAAAATGAATAAAAATGTGTTTGTTGTAGGAGAGTTACCAAAATATCCTAGGTTGGATGGGCAACCTCAGTCAGCCGAAACACCTGTTCACACTATTGGGGCAGACCCTGCTGGATTCCATCGTTGGGGGGATCTAAGTTGGGAAAATGTGGATGAGGAAGACATTTCAAGCACGCTATACCATGATAAAAGACCCATACCCACCCTACCCATGGATGAAACCAATTGAGGGCTACAAATAATGCTTGGTATGGGCTACAACAAAAACAAAAGCCTTGGAAGGAATAGTGATGGATGGATGGAGCCTATCATTGTAGAAAGATGAATGAGAAACCTTGGCCTTGGATGTACCCATTCGAGTATAACCGCACGTGGTAGAGGTACCACTAGTAGAGCAGTTAGGTCTTTTTATCAGTTATCAGCAGCTGCCCTACAACTACCCGTATCAAAAGGTCTACCCCTAGACAAATTCACTTTTGACATAACTGAGGTCTGTAGTAGTAGTGACAATGAGGATACCATAACCGACCTCCCCATGATTTTTGAATATTCCTTCTTACTGATGATTAGTGCCTCACCCGATGAGTCAAACCGCTAGCCACACAAGATAAACTTAGTTTACCCCCAACTCATCGATTACAACCAACGAGGACCACCGGTTCTAGACACATTCAAAAATGATGAGGCTCTCTCAGAATTCTTGGGACTAAGGGATACGGTACCATCTGGAGATCACAAGGTTGGTTTTTACATAACCCTAGACATACAAGCCTATTATGGGGAGATTGATTGACTCCTTCAGTTGCAAAAGAAAAAGAACGAGAATAAGCTCGGGGTCATTGAGTGAAAACCACACTGTGGAACTCTCTAACCATAGAAAAGTAAAAATAAAGGACACATCCAATGGTGAAAACCTCTTTGAGGCACCTGAGGATGAAGGATTCAATCTCCCCCCTACTACACCTCATCAAGAAAAATCAGGAGTACTTTTAGAACAATGCAATCCTATCAATCTGGGAACAGAGGTAATGCCACACATTACATTCTATGTTGAATCACTTCTGATAGAAGAACATGAATTGTTAGCGCATTCCTAAGAGAAAGGAAGGTGAACTTCCCATGGACCTATGTTGACATACCGAGTCTTGATCCGGAAGTCGTGGTTCATCAACTAGTTGTTTATCCAAGGGCAAAGCCAGTGAGACAAAAATTAAGAAAGATGCACCCTCAGATAGCTTTTTTAGTCAAAGTAGAATTACATAAACTCTTGGACGTCGGCTTCATACGCCCAATTGATTATCTATAATGGGTGTCCAATCTTGTACCTATTTCAAAACCAAATGGGGGCATCCATATCTACACTAACTTTAGAGACCTCAACAAAGCGTGTCCCAAGGATGATTTTCCACTACCTAACATTGATATGATAGTGGCTATGACAGTCAAACATGATATGCTATCACTGATGGATGGATTCTCGGGGTATAAGCAGATAATGATTGCAAAGGAGGACTAGCATAAGATGACATTTACATGTCCATGGGGCATCTACTGCTAGAACATGATGCCATTTGGGTTAAAAAATGCAGGGACTACATATCAGAGGGTCATGACACTAATCTTCCATGACATGATGCACAAAACTGTCAAAGATTATGTGGATCATATATTGGCCAAATCAAAGAAAAGAAAAAATCACATAGCAACCTTAAGTTCCATCTTCGAAAAACTGGAGAAGTACAAGGTCAGACTCAACCCCAAGAAATGTGTCTTTGGGGTACAATCAGGTAAACTTCTAGGATACATAGTATCGATGAGAGGAATAGAGGTGGATCCCACCAAGGTCAAAGCAATCCTCGACATGGAGGCACCAAGAACATTAAAGCAACTTAGAGGCCTATAGGGAAGGCTTCAATCCATCCAAAGATTCATTGCACAACTAGCAGATAAACAAATCCCGTACTCACATTTGCTCCACAAGGGAGTAGCATTCAAGTGGGATGATAATTGTGATCAGGCGTTTAGCAAAATCAAAGAATATATACTTATGCCACTAGTGCTAATGCCACCAATCCCAGGAAATCCATTAATCCTGTATATCTCAGCAACAACAACCACCCTTGGTGCTCTCCTAGCTCAGCATGATGAAAATGGGACAGAAAGGGCCATCTATTACATCAATAGAACAATGGTCAGCCATGAGTTAAACTACACAATCATTGAAAAAGCCTACCTGGCAGTAGTCTTTGCCTCACAAAAATTTAGACATTGCATGTTGGCACACAAAATCAAAATCATCGCCAAGATTGATTCCCTAAAATATCTACTGTCAAAGGCAATGCTCAGAAGAAGGGTGGCTAAGTGGGTCATGATACTATCAGAATATGACATTGAATATTTGGAGCGAAAAGCAATCAAAGGATAAGTCATTGCAGACCAACTGACAGAGGCTCCCATCTATTTAGAGAACCCACTCATATCAAAGTTTCTATAGGAGTCCATCTTTAATCTCAACATAGTCGATCATTGGAAACTCTACTTTGACGGTTCATACACACAACATGGATCAGGAGCTGGGGTTTTCTTCATGACTCCATAGGGGGGTTGTATACCTAGATCCTACAAATTGGCATTCCCCTATACTAACAACATCGCAAAATACAAGGCTTTAACCATAGGTCTCAGGATTGCAATACAGTGGCGGATCATGGCACTAAAAGTCTATGGGGACTCATAGCTTATTATCAACCAAGTCAATGGCGAGTACCAAACAAAGGATGATAAGCTGACACCATACAAAAAGTTAGTAGAAAGCCTGAAATAATCGTTCATTGATAACACCCTTGAATAGATATCGAGGGCTAATAACAGAGCAGCTGATGCGATGGCAACAATTGGATGCTTATTGGATATCCCTCGCAATCTCTCAAAACATGAATTCTTGGTAGAGAAGCTTCTCGTACCCACATTCGAACTACCAGAGTCAAAATATGTGTGCGAACTCGTTGGTCTTGGTAATCCCTGGTATCATGACATATACACCTACCTAAGAATAGGAGTCCTCCCAGTTGACATAACCCCAAACCGCAAACGAGCCTTTGTCTAAAGGTCCTTATGTTTTGTCATCCTAGGAGAAAACCTCTATCGTAGGAGCATTGAGGGAACCCTTTTGCGTTGATTAAATCCTAAGGAAACCCTAACTGCTCTGATTGAGGTACATAATGGCATTTGTGGTTCACACTCTAGTGGTATGACCTTGGCCAAGAAGTTGCTAAGAACTGGGTACTATTGGCCAACGATGGAAAGAGAGGCACATGAATTTTTCAAGAAGTGTTTACAATGCCAGCAACATGGAGACCTTATCCATGCACCAGCTCAGGAACTCCATCCTATTGTTACACCATGGCCCTTTTTAGAATGGGGGCTTGATCTCATAGGAAAAATCACACCCACCTCATCCAACAGCCATAAATTCATCATCACTGCCACATAGTACTTCACAAAGTGGGTCAAATCAATTCCTATGACCTATGTAATCGAAAAGCAGATATCCAAGTTCATCCTAAACTATCTAATTTGTTGATATGGTGTCCCTCAATCCATTAGCTCTGATAATGGGACACCTTTCAAGAATTGGGATGTCTGCGACTTATGCAACAAATTCAAAATCTAACATCACTTTTCCACTCCATACTATCCAGAAGGCAATGGCCAAGTAGAAGCTGCCAACAAAACCATTCTAAAAATCGTTAAGAAAATAGTCAATGACTCTGGTCATGACTGGCATCTGCAGCTAAATCCTGCCTTATGGGCCTACCGCACTAGTATTCGCATGTCAATAGGTGCCACCCCATTCTCTTTGGTCTACTGATTAGAGGCCATCCTCCCTATTGAGATCGAGATCCCATCATTGAGAATATCATTGCAAAACCTCATGACAGATGAAGAATACAGGGTCTCACAACTGAATGAGTTGGATTTATTAGATGAACGACGCATGAATGCCCTCAACCATCTACAAGTCTATCAGAATCACCTGAAGCACAGTTACAATAAGAAGATCAACTGACACACCCTCCAAGTCATCGAACTTGTGTTTAAAGAGAACTAGAAGAATGTACCAAATCTAGAAAGCAAAGGCAAATTTGAGCCCAACTGGTTGGACCTTTCGTCATAACAAAAACTATAAACTAGGGGCATATAAACTGTCAACACCAAAAGGAGAACCTCTGTAGGAGCCCATGAATAGCTCTCATCTCAAAAAGTTTTATGCCTAAAATATTGCAAGGTATAGAACCAAAAATACAAAAAAATAAGAAAAATGTCCTGAAAAAATGGTTACCTTGACGAAAACCTGGCAAACAAGCGTCTTGGTGACAACAAAAAAATCAAAAAATATAAAAATCCAAAAAAAATTAGAAAAAGGATTGAAAACAGTAAAGAAAAAAATCATCCTCTAGTGAAAACCACTTCGATGGCGCTTTGGACAAGTACCTTGGTGAAAACTTGGAAAATAGGTGCCAAGCATAAATAAAGCACTCTTTATCCACCAGGATCTGCACGACTCATTGCATTCCATCACATTTCATTAATCTTCCATCCATCCATCCATTCTCATCCATACCATAGCCTGATCTTGTGTTCGTATCATATTCCACCCTAGTACTACTTGGCATATTCCTAAGGTCAGTTTGTCTTGCCTTTATCAAAGTAGTCTATTGCATCATGTTGGGGGCATGTTCTTGTACTTGCATCAGATCAGATTCATGTATATAATTTTGATCTTCTCAAAACATCAAAAAATCCAAAACATTCATAAAATCAAAACTCCAAAAACATCGAAAAAATCACAAAAATTCTTCAAAACTTTCATCATGGAGTCTTGTCAGTCTTTCACCTTGTCGAACTACGTCGTCTCTAAGCTTGAACATAGGAAAGGTTGATCTTTGATCATCCATCGAGACACATTGTAGGTCATTCCTTTAGGCGTTCATCGCAATGGAAATCCATTTTCCCATTTATTTCACATTTTAGGTCAGTCCTTAGGCATCCGTCGCAATAAAATGACAATTTGTTTAACCATCTATCTTATCATGAAATCAAGTCTGTCATTAATCGAACTACGTGGTCTCTGCATGTATAACGTAGGCAAGGCTGATCTTTGGATCAGCTCCCGAGGCCTTTAGGATAGGTCTTTAAGTTAGTCTCTTCATCATAAATCTTGAAAATCCAAAAACATTAAAAGATTCCAAAAATCCCAAAAATAGCCTCAAAACACTTGAAAAAACACAAAATGGTGCATCCATCTCATCTCGTTTTCACCTACGTTTGTCATCACTCATAATAAAATCAATCATCACCAGAATCCTTCAATGAGTCAATTGGAAGCAAGTCTAGCAAGTTCAAAAGGGAACACCCTAATCGTTAGTCTTAAGTCTAAGACAATAAGCATTCAAGTTGATCAACTCAAAGTATCAATAGCTTATCATCCAATAAATCTCACCAAAACTTGATCACAAAATGTCCTAGGATGAATCCTTCCCATGATGGACATAAGCATCAGGTATCTCACAGTAGTTTAGTCTTGGCTAGCGATATGAAGAACATTAGCTTGTTTGTTTACTTTATCTTGGTCTTTGTAACTTATCTTATGTCGTGCTCATTCCAAGGACCTCTCGATGATGCCTAAAAAAAACAATTTTAGAGAGAAAGAAATGGGGCAATGATCATTATGTCTTTTATCTACTGCACTTGTGGGATACACTTGTAAAATAACTTAGTCATACATACTTTGTTTGGTTTGTGGAGAGGATGTTTTAGATATCTTGTTGACCACATAGGAAGGCTTGCTTTTCTATGTTTTGGTCCTAGACGTTTAGAATGTCTAAACTACATCCCGAATAAGGTTCTCTATGCTAAGTGTGAACATGAATAATCCTATCTGATTGTCGAGTCAAAGTCCATCACACTAGGTATCACGCCATCCTGGTTCTTTATACCTTGATGCATTGTACCTAAGTGTGTTATCAAACATAATGTAATTGGCCCTTAGAAATCCCAACTCCTGGTAGGAAAATCACCATCATCCTAAAATAACTTGTGGGATCTCTTGTTCTTCTATCTTCTTTCCATACTAACATGGTATCATGACAGTTAATCAAAACATCACTAATGCATTCACCCTGCATCCATAAAATCATTAGCATAAGTGCATATCATATCAAATCATATCATCTCGCATTATCATCATCTTAAGTTATGAGGCCTAATATAGATTTTTTATTCTAAGCATCTTAAGAAATCATTGCATTACATTCATTTCATATGATACAAATCATTAAGAGAATAGTAGAAATCATTAGCATTCATTATCATTAGCATCCATCATCATCATCATTAACCATTTGCATATCATTTATTATTTACACATCGACATATCATCATTAGCATACATTGCATCCATGAAATCATCAAAATGCATAGAAAAGATACAAAAATAAATACATCTATCATATAGAATCATACATCATATTGCATTAGCATAAAAATAGAAGCATCTCATAGCATCACATAGGAAATGAAAATGCATCTACATATCATACATTGCAAGACATATCATAAAGGTGAACCATCTCATATATATCATCAAAAATATACTATCATGGTACAAATTGGATCAAGTGTATATCAAAATACATGATACAATAAGGGGAAATAATCGAAGCCCATGAATCAAAGAATGGAAAATTGTCTATGATCAAGGGCTAGCCCTGCTGGCTACTACCCTCTCCCACCTACCTCTCACCATGGTCCTCTGGAAGCCTCATCCCTGTCTGCTGAGAGAAGTCTAGCACCCAGCCTACTACTGGCACTGCCTACCGATAGTACTCGACCTCTCTGACTACCTCTTTGTATGCCCGTAGGGAAATTGAATGACCCTAGGATGTTGAAGTTGTACTCTCCAGCTACCTCCACCGACCAATATCCTGTCCCTCTTGGATCGAGCCTGGTCCCTCTCAATAGTGACTGTCAAAACCTGTTGGCGTGCCTCATCCCTCTCTATAGTCAATACCATAATCTAACCTTGCAACTATTGGATTAGTACGTCTCTGTGGTCTAGCTCTATTGGTGGTTGTTGTTGTGGGACTGCTTTTTCCCCATCTGTGGGTTGGCCGACCTATGCCTCTACCCATGGCGGTGCCTCATGTGCCTGATCTTTGGGAGGTGTCTGATGAGGAGGTGGTCCACCTCCTCCTCTGTCTCCATCCCCATCCCTGACCTCTGCCCCTACCGGCTGATCTGCCTATGGGCCTTCATCGTGGAACTACTACACTGGGAATTGTCAACCTCAAGGGAGGCCTAAACCATGCTTTGCACACCTGGGTCACCCTTGCATCTACTGGTCCCTGATCATATAGCCACGATCGGGCCACTAGCTATCTGAATGATGAAACTTCCTCAACTATAGGGATGGGATGGCCCCAGGCTGTCTCTCTCATGATATGGGCGAAGATCGCCATGTACTACTCATTTGGTTTGTCCTGGCCTCACAAAACTAACGGTCCACCGTGTCTGGTAGATACCACACTATCATGGTATGCTCCTGACCTTGCATCCATCTGTCCTACCGTGCGAAGAATAACTGCTTCGCATCATCATACCATGGGCCTATGCCCATCCAAGGCCTCGAGACAAACTCTCTCATCTCATCAAGAACTCGTCATCAGTAGGAAAGACCACCTTTACTAGTGTGAGTAAAGTGGATATGTGCCCTGCCATACCACAAGACAATGGGGTCATCAATATCAAGAACAACTGGGGTAACATTTGGCTAGAGCATCGGAATCTGCTCCCAGGCCCAGATGTGTAACAAAGTAACTCCGACCCCGAGGGCCCGACTGTCTAAGTATGTGAACTTATGTAAATCCCTGTAGAGGCAGGCCAACATCACTGGCCCCCAAGCAAAGTACTCCTGATGAACGCACATTCACTGCCATGCCGGTCCCCAACCTAGACTAAAATATTAGCCTCATCGATCAGGTTCCACGAGACCAAAAATGATGGCTACAACAACCAGCCTATAAGTGGGTGCTCTACCTCGATATCGCTCCAGGTCAATATGTCCATCAAAAAGGATGAGCTCATCAACACCCATGACATCAAAGTAGGCATCCCTACCCTCCTCTGAATCGTAGATCACTCTAGCTCCATGAATGGGTAATTGAAGAATGCGCTAGACATCCTTAAGAGTGATAGTAGCCTTGCCGGTAGGAAAATGAAAAGCGGAAGTCTCACTATGCCACCACTCGGCCAAAGCAGTCATCACACCCAAATGTGTCCAAATAGGAGGGATGCATGCAAGATACCAGAGACCAAGAATACCAAGCTGCTCTTGGAGGTATACATGCATACCCTGCAATCTGCTAAGCACCGACCATCTGTGCTCCCTCAAATGAAGTACATCAAGCTCCTCCTACACAAGGGAAACCACTGTGTCAAGTCTTGTAAAAAAATCTGCCTCTCACATCAGATTTTTTGCATTTGAAACAACAAATGCGACGTTGTTTGCAAATGCGGCACAGTTTGAAAAGTTCTAAACTGCACCACGCGATGGACTTTGACAAACCTAATTTCTAAACTGCACCGCATGATGCTATTTGTGCACACGACCAACTTTGACCCTAGAGACCCTAAATTCCTAATTGTGCTGCGTGATGCTCTTCATATATGCGGTCCAATATAGGACAGCATGATGCTGACTGAGCACTTTTAGCGGCGCTATATAGCACCACTTAGCCTAAAAATGACATGGACCCTAATTAATGCACGTAAATAAAAAAAATCAAAGTCGAGATGAGGGTACATACCACGTGTCCTCCACCGAAAGGCCCTTGGTGCACTCGTACTCTCTTCGACACGTGTCTGGGAAGCTATCATTGCACCATTTCGACGGGAACTCAGAGCTCAAAGTGCAGGAAATTCTAAAGGCTGAATGTGCAAATGAATTGAAAGTGACCTGTCAAGGTCTATTTAAGCCTAAAAATTAGGGATTTTTGACCTAATTTGGCCATCCAACTAGGGTTTTGGTCCCCCGATCCCATTTTTGTCCGACTGAGGGCCATTTTGCATCTTTTTTTTGCATTTTAACAATTTTTTTTGGCATTCCGAGGCATTTTTCAACTTGTCGAGCACCTTTTCCTCCATTTTTTTTTCGTGAGATCATCCAAAAAATCATAATTTTCGTTTGATCTCTCGAGGGGGAAATATACCAACATAGTCCTTTCGTTGGGGCAGTAGTGGGGCATTCAAAAAATGCTAAAAATTTTGAACTTTGATCACAACAGTTTATTCTTTGAATTAATGCAACAAGTACATTGCTTCAAAGAGGGGCAAAATGTAGACATGGAAAATGTACAATTCGATCCAACAAACTTGATCCGAATTACTAACAATGTTTCTTTCCAAATCACACTCTCAGCTTAACATCACCTTCTGTCTCTTAATTAAATTAATCATTATTTATTTAATTAAGTCTTTCTCTTTTGTTGATTAAATTAATCAATTTAATTTAATTAACCTTATATTTCTATTCATTTAAATAATTCATTTTATTTAAATCAAGTCCCTAAAGTCTTCTCATTAAATTGAATAAATTAAACCTTAGTTAATTTAATCTAACATTAGGGCGGGTGCATGGAAATGGGTAGCAATTTCGTGGACACCCTCAAAAAAAAAAAAGTTGAAAAGCATAACGCGAGCACGTTATAACGTGCTCGTGTTATCTTCTATTAAAAGCAAAAAAAGAAATGCAAATCTCTCATTTGCATTAAGACTGGTTTTTTTGCTCCACCCGCAGCCAAAAACCCCAAAATATCACGCTCATGTTCTAGGAGAAGAATTTCTTCACCAAGAATCTGAATTTCTTCGCAACGATGGTGGGACGAGGAGGAGGAGCTGTAAGAGGTAAGGATTCTATTCTTTTTGTTTTGAATTTGTTAGTTTTAGGTTGAATTTGATATCTATTTGTTTGAATTTTTAGGAGATGCAAATCAACTTGCAAACCCTCAAAATCCTCAATAGGAGGACCAACCAAATCCTCAAGATCAAAATCAACCACAACATCAACCTCCTCCACCAATCACTCAACCCCCTCCTGGCACTCAACAAAATTTAATGAGTGAAATTGATAACAAGAAAAAACAAATTGAGGATTTGATCAATAGGTTGAGTGATCCAAATGGTTCAACCACAAAAAGAATGACCCTAGCAAATTCATTGAAAGATATGTTAACAAACGTAGATTCAATTAGCAAACAAATAACTGGATTGGAAGATAGGGGGCAGGCAACTAGGGAGTATTATGCAAATAAACTATCATACAAGGATGTGAAAGATTTAAAAATAACAAAAGGTGATTTGTGTTCATTATTCACTAACCCACGCACAAATCAAAATCTTACCCTCAATGCAAAGAGGTTTTGGATCCATTGGTGCCACCACCAACAAATGAAGGAGCAGTTTTATGATAGATGGTACATGGTCTTCGATTACCCACCGTGCAACAATTGCGAGGTCCTGCAATATTTCCTTAGGAAACTATACAGTGAGTTCATATTGAAGAAAAATCCCAAATTATTTTGATATGAGGGATTTCTAGGGGAGAGTTGGGGGGTCAGCTCAGGATAGACCTGGTGCATAGCCGGATCCTACGCGGCAAGGTAGACGAGCTCTCGCTAGGCCACCTCATGAGCACATTGTTATGCCTTCCATCGTGAAGAAAAGTGCTAATGTAGAGACATTGTAGGCAATCAACACCTTGACCCAGAGGGTCATCCATCATACTAGCCCTATTCTACAACACCATCTAGGGGAGTCTTCTAGTGGTGCTCTTCGAACACATGTGTGTCAATCTTGTGGGGCTACTTGTTCACATGACCCCACCGACCCTCAAGAGACTGGTACGCAGGATCCATCTGCAGCTATGGAGATGGAGAGGGCAGCTGACATTTTGCATGAGGCATATGGAATTGATAGTCAGGTAAAATTTAGTGCATGTGTTCATTGAATTTAATTTATTAAATTTCAATTTTGAAATGCAAGATTAACTAAAAATGTTTTATGATTTTAATAAAATTGCAAGGTCACAGTGTTGAGACTAGATACACCGTCCCCCCACCAACCTATTTTTGCAGTACACCTATCACTAGGGTATGTAACTAGTAAACAATTATAAGTTTATTGCATATTAATGGCATTGTTTTACGAATGGTAATTTAATATGCAATTTTAGATGTTGAACATACTAATATTGGAGGTTTTGATGGAACACTTCCCAGTGGCAGTGGATTTACTCAAACCTTCACGCAGATAATAGAATAAAGAGTTTAACTAATCAATCAAGTACTTAATATATTTGTGTAGTTTATACATACACATCGTTGATTACGTTGAATAATTTGTTGTTTTATTTTCAGTTGTTGCAAGACAATACACCTCTGAATGTGACGAGGGCAATGGATATTGGTGTGAAATATGCTATACAATCCTTGACAGCTCTGAGAAAAGAGGTATGAGGCAAATTAGTAAATTTTAATTTACATTTGTTGTTATAGATGTTAGTTAGTGAGAAATCAAACCATTATTGATTCACATAGTTTTTGTCTATTTGCATGGTTTATACAGGGCTTGAGCACGCCTGAGCATGGGCATGAGGATATTTCCCTCATGGGCAGAGATCGTGAGATGGCTGTAAGTGATTATTTTGCCAAATATATCATTTTTTATAATGTAATTTCTATATATTCATGTCTTTACTTCTTATTGTAACAGTTAAAACTTCACCATGAACTAAACCCTAGGAGGAGTAGCAGGAGCACTCCACGAGCGTAGCAAAAATGAGTGACAGACCTATCGCCATCCGAGTGAAAAGGAAAGGGAAAGATTTATTTCCTGGGCATGGAGAGCAATGACTTTTGATTCCAGAGTCCTTTATTGTATGCCTGCATGGCAGTTTTATACATATTTTTTATTGGACATATTTGACATTGTATGCCTAGATGGCATTCTCGTAAGCCTACATGGCTATTTTGTACATATATTTCATACTTATATCAACATATATTTATGTATGCCTACATGTCTATTGGGTTAATACAAAATTTTTTTTTCGATGCCTATCCATATTTGCATTCTAAATTGATGGTTCAATAGATATGAGTTACGTATATTCAAGTGTATACTTTACAACTTACGTGTATACTTTGTGACTTACGTGCATTCGAGTGTATACTTTGTGGCTTACATGTTTTCATGCATATACCTTGTATTCGTGCATATAATTTGTTTTAATTTGTGTATACTTTTTGAGGCTTACATGTTTATGAGTACTTGTAGCTCCCTTATTGACATGTACATGTTTGACTTATTCACGTGTATAATTATTAATTGGTTAGCCCTAGCATTGATCTATGTCATCCTCAATGCATGATCCTTGAGATGAGTAAGTACACCGTCAAGGTCAAAAGGAGTTTCACATGCATTCTTCGTAGGCTCATTTTGGTAGTGAAACCAAAAACCTCTTGCATCATTGAAACGGAAAAATAATTACTTTATAGCAAGTCTAAAGCCATTATCATTCTCCATCAGTTCTTCATGTATCCACTCCCCATTAATGGTTGTCTCATGACCTTCATGAAACCAAGCACTTATCTCATTTGTGATAGAAGAAATGTATGAAGATTTATCTTCCTCCTTATGAACCATTCATTATCATGAGAGATGGGTTCTTGTGAACCACTACTGATGAATCATGGGTCAATGAGTTTGACTTGTAAAACTACACGATTGAATCCTGATAGCAATATCACAATATTTATATATCTAAATGTGTTATTTCCTTCAGCTAAAATTTGTGCTTATACTTATGTGATTGATGTATGTTTGTGTATGGGATCATAGTAATTTCTATTTGATGATGCTATTGTGTCTTTAAGGTTTATTTATTAAAGGGTGCATGAAACAAGTTTTAAATCCTTACAAATCTTTGAATTTCTTAGGTTTTTCTATTTGTCGAGTTTGGGCTCCGAGCCCGAGTCCAAGTCAAAAAATGGCTTGTCAAGTCTGAGGTGAGTCCTAGTCTTGTAACACTGGTGTGAACACATCGAGGAATAATGTATATGCCGATGAAGAGAGAACCCATCCTTGTTTCCAAACAAACCATGGTATAGATATGGTTGGTCGAGATAAAACATCACTCTCCTGGATAGTTCGAACCATAATCTTTCATGGCTACAAACACACCTTCATTATGTGTGTTCTTGATCCTAGTGAAGAAATGGTGGAACATGTTGTAGATCAAATATTGCAACCCTAAGTCCACAAGAAGGTTACTTGTCCTGATTTTTGCAAATGTCTTTAAGATGTTCATCCTTCTTGAGTAATGTGAACTATTGATGTTATCTAGATCTTTGAAACTATCTACAATCATGTGCAATACTGTAGAAGCTAGAGCTATATCTAATACTACAAATGACTGCTCAATGGAATCATGATAGCAATATCACAATTTGATACATTGTAGAAAATACCTCCTACTTATCAATTGATGAGCTAAAGTGATGGGGAGTTATATCCCTCAAGAGCACTCTTGCTCTTTCCAAGACCTATTATCTGGTCTTCCTAGGGTATTCCTCTCTACCCTACTCAGGGATAACTCCTAAACCCCTCTCACCATGTAAGACTCTCCACCAATTTCAAATTCTTCTCCATCACTCCCAATCCACCATTAAGCTTCCTTGGGCTCCACACTGACCCAAAGTGTCCTAACCACTCCAAGGATAGGGAGGGGTATCCTAGTTGTCCCTTTTTTTATTTTTCTCCTAACTGATCCATCTTATTGGATTCTTTCACCTTTTACCCATCGCTTTCTTGAAAAACTCAATTTTAGCCCTTATAGCCTTTTGCCCCAATTTGGCCTCCTAGAACCCGTTTTCTTGACTTTTCTCACAAACAGTCTTAACAACCCCCAATTTTTTTTGTAGATTCTTTCTTTTTACCATCAAGGCTCCAAGATTTACCAGGCCTTAGGTCCTACAAGTGTTCGTACATATGATTTTCCTCAAACCCCCTATTTTCAAGGGTTCTTAGGGTTTTTGGCTCTTTTTCCTTCTTTGAGGGATTCAACGACCTCCTCAGCTCTCCTCCTAGCACACACATGACTGAAATACATGTTCCTACACTCCCATACTCTTGATTGGCACAAAATAATTCATTTCACAAGTCTCCTTATTGCTGTCCTCTCCAAGCTACTAGCCAGAATGCACTTGCACTTACCTAGTGCTTGATGATTTCATCACCTTCCTTGCAAAAAAAGACCCCAAAACCTATATTTACACTATTTACACTATCCCCAACTTGATTCCAAGTGGCCATGAGAGGAAAGCCATGGGAAGTCAAGTGGGACTCATTATTCACAAAAGTGGCCTGAACCAGCAATGAGACCAAGAACACCAAAAACTTGCAAAAAGATAACCAATCGGTCTAGATGAACAATCTCATGCTACACAAGGTAATTAAGTGACACAAATGGAAGACTCAAAGCATCAGATAAGTCCTTTCAATCCATTCTTAACTGGATGAAGGTTCAAACACATAAATTCAATGAAAACTTGCTCTCTTCCAATCACAAAAATGTACTCTCCAAGTCTCAATTCATGAAAACAATCATCCAACCCAGGTATTAGGGTTTTTATGACCTTATATACCTTTCTCCCATGTGTTAGGACCCTTGGGCCAGGCTTAGAGCATCATTAATGCCATTTTCCAGCTTTTAGGACAAATAGCCAAGGCAACATTGCTCAAAATGCTCACAGTGTCCAAGACTTACCCAAACTGCAAGCCCCTAAAAAACCTATTTCAAATTCACTCATCAAAAAAACTCTTGGGACTTTACATCATAGTCCTTATTCCCTTGGTGGTTGGCTAGAACTACCTACAAGCCAAAATTGCAAAGATCTCTCCAAAAGACCTTAAGGTGCTCCTACACCATTCTCCCCCCTGCAACAAAGAAGTTAAGGAACCTGTGGTGTCAAGAGCTCTTCACTAATTCCATGCTTCTTAAAGTCACTTTCTGCTATCCAAGTAGCCTCTGACTTTGGATGATGTGTCCACTTCACTAGGTGGTCCATGTATATCTTGTGCCTAGTCTTCTTCTTCACTCTTGAGTCTAGAATCTTGTCCACTTGTGGTCTAATCTGATCAGGTACCTTGAGTTCATCCACATTCTTACTCACCTCAGCACTATATTGTTCCTCATCCATTTCTGGTCCTTTATACTTCACCAAGTCCTTCACATTGAAGATAGGCAAAATGGACATCTGCTTAGGTAACTCCATCTTGTATGCATTGGATCCATACTTAGCCAACACTTTACATGGCCCTATCCTTTTCATCTGCAACATTACTAACCACTCATATAACCCCTCTGTGGTTTTAAAAGCTGACTTCCATTCATCTCCCTCTTTCATCCTAATCTGATAGTAGCCACTTTTCAAATCAATCTTGGAGTAGTACTTAGCACCCCCTAAACAGTCCATTAAGTCTTCTATCCTAGGAATAGGAAACCTATATCTAATGGTTATCCTATTTATGGCCCTAGAATCAATACACATTCTCCACTTATCTCCCTTATTAGGTGCCAACACCACTGGAACAACACATGGGCTTATGCTTTTCTTGATCAACCCTTGGTCCAAAAGTTCTTGAACTTGCCTTGCTATCTCCTTGTTCTGCTCCGGTGTCATTTTGTATGTAACCTTGTTAGGCAATGTTGCTCCTAGTACAAAGTCAATTTGATGACTAATTGCCCTCTTACGTGGTAGTGTAGTTGGTGTGCCTTCACAAATGATATCCCTGAACTGATCCAACAGTTGCTTCACCTCTGCTATCATAGGTAGCCAACTAGGTGACTCCTCCTCCTTTGGCTTCAACATGATTGTATAGAAAACTACTTCCTCCTTCATGTCTCTTAGGAATTCCTTTCCACTCATCAAAAGTACAGTGGATTCTGCCTTTTCCACTATGCCTTCTTGGGGAAAAAAATTCGTGGTTAAGCGCTTGAGCTGGAGTATACTAGAATGGGTGACCTCTCGGGAAGGCTTAATGCCTCACCTCTGCGAGCATCACTTAGATGTAATGAGTGCTAAGTGGGCCATTCAATATCATTTCAAATTTGTTGCTTTAAGCAACTCACAAATTTGCAACTTAAGACTCCTCCAACCTAAGGGATCGATCCGATGGAACATAGCTCAGAGTGATTCCACGTGTTTCGGTGCAAAAGAGGACCATGTCTAGCGTAAACATACCTATTTGGATGTGTTGGAATAGTCTATTTGGTCACACAAGTTCCAGAATGAAAGTTGCACCACTCTGCAACTTTGCACTGCTTGCATTTGATGCTTTTTCCATCAAGTGGAAATCCGCCACCACTAGAAAACCACTCCGAGATAGCCAAACTAAGAGAGGTTTTTGTAGACAGGCTCAACATGATCCTATAGGATAAGATGAGAAGTTTTTAAGTGTCACGAAATCTGAGTAATAGCATGTTGAAGTTTGCAGCCATTTTGCACTTTAGACCCTTAAGGGATCGATCTGGTGGAACATAGCTCAGAGCGATTCCACGTGTTTCGGTGCAAAAGAGGACCATGCCTAGCATAAAAATACCTATTCATATGTGTTGGAATAGTCCGCTTGGTCACACAAGTTGCAGAGTAAAAGTTGCACCACTTTGCACAACTTGAATTTGACACGTTTTCCATCAAGTGAAAATCCGCCGCCACAAGAAAACCACTCCAATATAGCCAAAATTGAGAGAGATTTTTCTAAAGGGGTCCAACACCTTTATGTAGGATTAGATGAGAATTTTCTAAGTGTCACGGTATCCAAGTAATAGCATATTGAAGTTTGCAGCTATTTTGCACTTTGGACCCTTAAGGGATCGATCAGGTGGAACATAGCTCAAAGCGATTCCATGTGTTTCGGTGTGAAAGAGGATCCTACCTAGCGTAAACATACCTATTCGGATGTGTTGGAATAGTCCACTTGGTCACATGAGTTTCAGAGCGAAAGTTACACCACTTTGCAACTTTGCACTGCTTGAATTTGACACTTTTTGCATCAAGTGAAAATCCACCGCCACGAGAAAACCACTCCAAGATAGCCAAAATCGAGGGAGGTTTTTCTAGAGGGGTCCAACGCCTTTTTGTAGGATTAGACGAGAGGTTTCTAAGTGTCACGGTATCCAAGTAATAGCATGCTGAAGTTTGCAACTATTTTCCACTTTGGACCCTTAAGGGATAGATCCGGTGGAACATAGCTCGGAGCGATTCCACGTGTTTCATGTGAAAGAGGATCGTGCCTAGTGTAAAAATACCTATTTGGATGTGTTGGAATAGTCCACTTGGTCACACGAGTTGCAGAGTGAAAGTTGCACCACTTTGCAACTTTACACAACTTGAATTTGACACCTTTTCCATCAAGTGAAAATCCGCTGCCATGAGGAAACCACTCCAAGATAGCCAAAACCGAGAGAGGTTTTTATAAAGGGACCCAACACCTTTCTGTAGGATTAGATGAGAAGTTTTTGAGTGTCATGGTATCTGAGTACTAGCATGTTGAAGTTTGCAACCATTTTGCACTTTGGACCCTTAAGGGATCGATCTGGTGGAACATAGCTCAGAGCGATTCCATGTGTTTCATTGCGAAGGAGGACCATGCCTAGTGTAAAAATACCTATTCAGACGTGTTGGAACAGTCCTCTTTGTCACATGAGTTGCAAAGCGAAATTTGCACCACTTTGCAACTTTGCCCTGCTTGAATTTGACACCTTTTCCATCAAGTGAAAATCCGCCGCCATGAGAAAACCACTCCAAGATAGCCGAAACCGAGAGAGGTTTTTCTAGAGGGGCCCAACAACTTTCTATAGGATTAGATGAGAAGTTTCTAAGTTTCACGCTATCCGAGTACTAGCATGTTGAAGTTTGCAGCCATTTTGCACTTTGGCCCTTTAAGGGATCGATCCGGTGGAACATAGCTCAGAGCGATTCTACGTGTTTCAGTGTGAAAAGAGACCATGCCTAGCATAAAAATACCTATTTGGATGTTTTGGAACAATTCGCTTTGTCACACGAGTTGCACAAAAATGTGTACAAATGGTTTACATAACCTTTATATGAACTTTTTTACATTGTTTACATTTCAAAATTCAAAGTTTGCAAATTTTACTACTCAAGGCATTTACAAAACAAGGTGCTACTACACCAAACATGAACTTCAACCTTACAATATTTGAGTATATCTCATTATGTAATTAAATCTTATTACAATGCCTCTGGCACTTCGTTCTCTCAGATCTTTTACAATGTCACTCATACATTCAAGATTCTCTTTAAATGTCTACATCATAGGTGCTCATCACGAGGTTAACTTCAAATGAGTAACTTGAGATTCCCTTGCTAAGCTTCACATGCTCTCTTACAATGGCTTGAAATCAAAATTGAGATTTGTCAAAATCATCAAAATAAGTATGTTGCATTGCGTTTTAGTGGATGTTATAATGCACTCATGTTATAACGCGCTCGTGTTATATGAAATTTAGTTTTCCTAGTGTATTTTTTAGAGTATAGGAGTTTTTGAGAGAGTGAGAGGGAGAGATGGGGAGAGTGGAAGATAGAGAGGTAGGGAGAAGGAGATAATGGGAGAAAGAGAGAGGGAAAGAGTGGGAGATAGAGTGGGAGGGAGAGAGGGGAGAGTGGGAGATAGAGAGAGAGGGAGAGAGGGGGAGAGTGGGAGAGAGTGGGAGAAGGGGGGAAGTGGGGAGTGGGAGTGGAAGAGTGGGAGAAGGGGAGAGTGGGGGGAGAGAGGGGGAGAGTGGGAGATATAGAGAGAGGGAGAGAGGGGTAGAGTGGGAGAAAGAGAGAGTTAACCCTCAACCCTCAACCCTTAAACCATAATCCCTCAACCCCTATACCCCTCTACCCTCTTAATCCCTCACAACTCTTTTTTAAACTTAATCCCTCAAACTTCTGCAACTCTATATACCTCTTAATCCTCAACTCCTAAACCCCTAATCCTCAACCTCAACTTTTTGAAACCCTAATCCTCAACCCTATACTCCTCTTAATTCCTCAACCTCAACCCTAGTAAAACCTAATCCCTCAACCCTATACCTCTTTAATCCTCACAACTCTTGAACCCTAATCCCCAACCTCAACTTTCAACTCCCTTAAACCCAAATCCCCTCAATCCCTATAATTCTCTTAATCTCTCTTCAACCCTCAACTCAACCCTAAACCTCTAACTCTCAACCCTATAATTCTCTTAACTCTGTTAACTTCAAATTCCTTAAACCCTAATCCCTCAACCCCTATACCCTCTTAATTCGTCAACCCTCAACCCTCAACCCTTAAACCCTAATCCTCAACCCCTATACCCTCATAATCCGTCAACCCTCAACCCTCAACCCTTAAACCCTAATCCCTCAACCCCTATACCCTCTTAATCCCTCAACCCTTAAACTCAACCCTTAAACCCTAATCCCTCAATCCCTATACCCTTTTAATCCCTCAACCCTCAACCCTCAACCCTTAAACCCTAATCCCTCAATCCCTCTACCCTCTTAATCCCTCAACCCTTAAACCCTGATCCCTCAACCCTTAAACCCCA
>CM021105.1:532958028-533057299 GCA_007115665.2 Sequoiadendron giganteum
TTCGCACCCTACCTACATAACCCTCTCTTTCTCTTTGTCTCCCTCTCTCTCCCTCTCCCTCAATTCTCTCTCTCTCCCACTCACCTCTCTCTCTCTCCCTCTCCATCAATTCTCTCTCTCTGACCCCCCTCTCTCTCTCTCCCTCCATCTATCCCTCCCACCCTACCTAGCTAGGTCCCCCTCAATCCAACCCCTTCTCTACCACTCCCTCTCTCTTAAACTCTCACTTCGACCCCCTCTCCATCTCTCTAGACTCTCTCTAAATTCTCCCTTCATCTAAAGACATACAAGCATACATACATACATGTACATAAAAATATATCAGCATACATTAATATATTAGCATTTAACATAAAGTAAGACATAACACGAGAGCGTTATAATGCACTCGTGTTATGTGCTAGTCGACATGTTTCCTGCAGAAGCAAAAATGTCAAAAGTGAGATATAAAGCGAGCGCGTTATAACGCGCTCTCATTATAGCGCGCTCACGTTATATCTTGCTTTGAGAATTACCGAACTTTAAGCTTGGTATTGCCTTGGAATTCCAACCCAAAGGCTTGAAGGGCATTCCCAACGACCAGAGATGTGTTTTTAAAAAATCCACCATATTTCTCATAATCGAGTTCGTGCTCACCATCAGGATTGCACGTGGTTCAATATCAAAAAAATCGAGCACATGGGTAATGTTGGGTTATCTCTTAGCTATCCAACGATGTAATTTTTTTCACTTTCTGAAAATGTTAAGTCTTTCATCCATAATTTAATTTATCTGTATGTCCTTTTTTTGCCAAAAATCAACGTTTGGTATTTTTTTTGTTATAAATTAACTGTTCATCAATTTTTCAAATAAATTACATTTTTAGAAACTAGACTCCATTCTACAAAGTTAAAAAATAAAAATAAAAACAAATCAATTAGTTTCCAAAATTTGTAGGGGTAGCACGGCCAAAATTCTATTTTCAAGATATGTCCACTTCGCAAATTAGTAAAAAATCAAATATTCATTAAAAAATTATCAGAAAAATTGTGTATCAACTACATACTATTAGCTAACTTATGACCATTACGATTTTAAAAATACTAAAAAAAGTTTCACCGTACAAGGGTCGTACAAGAGTTGCTATGCTATGTTTTTCTAACAAAAATAACACCAATTTGTGTACGTCCCTCATTTGAACCCCTTAATCTAAATTATTTTCAAAATAAATTAGTAGTTTAGAAAATAGACTCGGAGCACTTGAATCCTTCTTTTTATTCCATCTCAAAATTTTGAGTCTAAGTATCCTCAATTTCACATCCAAGGTCAGTATTTCCTGATTTCAGAAAAAAGTTGTCCACTTAAGTCCCCTTTTTGGGAACCATCTTGGTGCACTTACTCATTATCCACTTTAGTTAAATAAATCAAAATTATTTATTTAATTAAATTTTTTCTCTCAATTCTTGATTTAAATCAACTCATAAATTTGAGTCAAAATTGTCAAATCACCTAATCTCTCATTAAATTGATTAATTTAATCTCAATCACTAAAATCCTCTAGAGAATGCAACTTGCACATGAAAATAGATTTAATTCATTTATTAAATCTCTATTTTCCGTCACATGGCATAAAAAGGGGAATATTCCCCCAAATTTGATATTGAATCCAAGTGGACTTGGTCCTTCCAACAAGGCATTTATTTCATCTTACAAGTCCTTTTGCATTGAGCCAAGTGGTCATAACTCCATTTGACTCTCTCTCCACCTTGTCATTCCAACATTTTCAAAATTCAAATTTGTGCATTTATGGGCACTTTGATCAAATCTTGCACAACCATCAACCATTCACATTGTGACAAGTGGAATTTGACCATTGGATTGAAAGTTAGTCCCACATTTCTCAACTCTTGCCCTTTTTCCAAATTGAAATCTATAAATGGGAGGCTTCTCTCCTTGCTCATCATCCACAATCTCATGAAAAGTTACTCTCTTCACATTGAGAGCTAATTTTTCCCTCTTCACAATAATTATCCATCATTTTCATAATTTCATAGCTAGATTATACCAAATTTTCATCAAGGAGATTCAACCATTATCCAATCATCAACATTGCAACAAAAGAGTTGGGAAAGGGTTGATTTCGACACATCAATTGGCACCAATTCCCCCATGGGATCAAGATTTTTCTTTGCTTAGATAGATTTGTTTTAGTTTATTGCATTTTTCTTCATCTTTCTTTCTATTTAAGCTTTGTAAATGGATTTCATGGGGAATCCTTGTTTTTATCTTGCATATTGATCTAATAATGTGTTTGTTTGTTGTGTTTGTACAGATACAAAACTAGGGTTCACAGAATGAAATAGGGGTAAATACAAAAATATGGGGGGACCAAAAATAGGCCACCCCGCTTTTAGGCCCCCTAAAGAGCATAACATGAGCATATTATAATGCACTCACATTATGGGTTGGAGTGATTGAGCCTCAAGTTTGATCACTCCAAACCATAACACACTCACATTATAACACAGGTATATTTTTATCTTTTTGCTAAAAATTAAAATTTAACTCATTTCACTTATTCATTTTTATCCCACCCTCAGCCGAACTCATCGTCTACAACTCTATTGAAGCATTCTTACATTGTGAGATAGGCCTTTCATTTCCATTTTTCCATTGATTCATTACAAAAATACCTCCACGACATCACGAAGGTGGAGGAGGTAAGTTTTTTGTTTTGTTTTTAAGTATAAAAATTAAATTAAATAGATAAGATTTAATTAGTTTGTTGAGTGGATTTTATTTAATTTTTAGGAGTTGATAATTCACTATTAGTTGATTAAAACCCTTATTCACCTCTCTATCAAAATACTACTGAAGAAAAACCACAACAAAAACCTCCTTCATTGACAACATCCTCTAGAAAGACAAGAAAATATATTAGGTCAAATAGAAAATAATAAGAGAGAACTTGAGGAACTAATCAAAATTTTAAGAAATCTAACTCCAGCAAACTCTCATAGTTCCACCCTCTCCATTTCACAAGAATTCATCATCTCCCATATAGTATTTGTGAGTGGACAAATCAATAGTTGGTGAAATATGAGGGAAGATCTAAGACAATTTTATTTAAAAAATTATCTTATGACTAGATTAAAGAAAAAAATGAAATATGACTTGTGTTCATTGTTCAACGACCCATGAAAAAATCAAATTGTATGGAAAACCCTTTAGCTTCCTTAATGAAGAATCTATTGCATACAATTAGATTGAAAATTGTAATAGAATATATTTAGAGATTATTTAGAATTACAGTCTTCCATATGTTTTAAATTGTTATTCAAAGGCACTTAGTTCAAAAACTGCTGGGATATGGTGTTGTTCACCATTGCATAAAATTTAATATTAGAATATTTTAATTAAATCATTATTTAGTTATGATTCACCTAGGAGGTGTGGTTAATCACACTAGGTAATTATTTTGGGATCAATTGTAAAGTTTTTTTAGACAAAAGGCATTATTCCTATATATATATAATATATAGGAAATAGTTTTATGTACAAAAGTTTACGTCTTCTATTTATCAGCTAGACATTAATATGATAACCAATTTAATCCCCCAAAATTTCTAACTGAATGCATTGCCTACCTACAATTCTATCACCCAACAACAAATTTACAATTCATAATAATATCCCATATTGGATTCCTTTCTATACTATTCCCAAACTAACAATTCAAAATAAGAAAACTTAGAAAACTAGATTGGTGCATCATCTTTACTCCTCCATCTGAGAAACTTCCACTTCACTTTCATCTTGATATTCCTTTAAGTCTTCAAATCCATCTTGTTGAAACATAGCTACATTTAGATTGGAGATGGCTCTATGAATCTGGAAATGAGCACTATGAATATGGAAATGAGCACTATGAATCTGGAAATGAGCACTACTCACAATGTTCTTTACTAGCACCTCCTGAGAAGCTTGATTCACTACAACCATAGGGTCTTGAGAGGCCACAACTAGGAGAATAGATTCATCATGCTCATGCAAAATAAAAGCCAATATCATGCTCACCCTCATCCTTATCCTTTCTGTCAATTCTTTACCTAATTCCACAACATTCCTATCAAGGGACTATTGTAAATACCTCAAACTCTACATCTCAAGGGTATTCTTAATGGAATCATACACATAAGTATATGCATGGTTGTGTAACATAAAATGTTAAAGGAAAAGTTCCCCAAAATACCCCTGTGCCTTCCAAAGGTCATACCCCTACATAGATTTATACAAACCATTATTTTCCAAAAATCCATCCTTAACAACCTTACTGAAAATCACCTTGAGAAATGGAAGAGATTGCACCAAGTCAAATATGTTTGAGAGAAAAATAGATAACATTTGAGACTGGAAAAATATTCTGATTGCTTAACGATAGAGAATCTCATCCCCTTTTACCCACTTCATGCCTTTATGAAATTGGTAGCAATGTACCTTGAAAACCAAGCGTAACTGATTATTCGAGAAATGCTACCTGAAAAGGGCTCCTTCCATTCCTACACTAGCAAACAAACCCTATAGTTTCAAGGATAACACTCCATGATAGACCTCTTACAACTACTGCAAGCTTGGACACACACACATAGGTTTCAACTTCCTCACTTGAAAAACCTTTAGGAAACATAGATACAGCCCATAAATGTAGCCTTGAAAAATGAAAATGATTTTGGGGAATGTTAAAATCACTCCAACCACACAGTTGGCCAATTGATGATGCAAGGTGCGATTTGGTATGACCATTGTATTTTCTTATCGCTAGCAAAAATATGCTAGGATTAGCACAAGCCAGATTTGTCACACGCTTGAGAATTTAATTTCTTCATCATTGGAAAATTAAGCTTGTTCACCCTGCAACACAAGGTTAAATAAACTTGTAGAATAAAAAAAGTTAATATATGAAATCTGTATAGACTATATCTTGACACTGGGCTTAGTAATGACATTTCAAATCTTCACCTAGCTTGAACAAATCTTTGTGGAGCCTGTATCCTGCCAAATAATCATATCATTAATCCTTCTATTAACTTTGGCATGCACAAGGTTTATTGAAATCATTGTCATGTGCACACTGAATAGACCTTTGCCATTACACCCGTACCTTCATCTAAATGTGGTGGAGAAATGTGCTTCAAATTGCATCCCTTTCTATCACCTGTTTAATTTAATTTTCAATAATTCCATTAAGGTCACCATGTTAAATTTTAACTTAAGGACCAAAGAAATGTAAGTAGGTGCCCATATTTATTAATCTACTTCTCCTAATTTTGATTTCTTACAATTAGGCACCCATATTTAATTGTGCTACAATTTTGTCTTGTACAAATAGCTCATTTAAATGAGGGTGTTCTCTCAAGCTGCTAATATTATTTGAAATTGACACCACTTGGTTATCACAACCCATATCTGCAAGGCAATCTGTCACCTTATTTCCCTGACAATATGTATGTGCAATTGGCTATGAATGCAACTTATCTATCAAAATCCATACCTTCTATAGAATGTAATTAAAATTCCAATTCTTACTCTTCCTTTCTTTTCATGAATTTATAGTAATCAAAGAATCCCCTTCTATATGTAATTTTGGAATGCCAAGATTGATAAAGAGTTGTAACCCCAACAAAATTTCTTGAGCTTTTGCTATATTGTTTGTAACCTGAGGGAGGTGAAAAGACTTAGCTGCTAACACTATACCAAATGTATCCCTAATGCAAAACCATACACCTAAGATACCTAGGTTCCCTCTTGAGGCCCCATCGAAATTCAACTTATGAAAACCTGGAGGTGGTGGTTTCCATTTAATTAAAATCCTGTCAAGCTTTGTATTTATGAACTTGTGTAGGCTATCCTTAAAAGGAAAGACTATATACTTCCAATTCTACAAAATGTTGTTATCCCAATTTGAGAACAATGAATTAACATTCTTGTGCTCTTGAACATATGCATTAATAAATTCTAACATTGTTTTCTCAATTTTCAAACTAGTACAACCATCTGAAGATACTTCTTTTTTGAAGATGCACTTATTCCTCTCCCTCCAAATAGACCAAACAACTATTTCAATAATGAATCTCCAAATATTGGCAAATAGTGATGTCCTAAATAAGAACGAACAACTTTGAAATAGTTCCCAAATAGTTTGTGCTAGTGGGAGGTGCAAATTTAGTTTCAGTTTGATGAATTCTCAATAGCTTTGTGCATATGGACAGTTTAAGAATAAATGATCAATGTATTCTAATACTTTGTCACATAAGACATAATAAAAAGGATCCACCATCCCCAATTTTATTAACCTCTCACTTGTCAACACTCTTTCCTTTAGAACTAACCATGCAAATGTTCTTGATTTGGGGAGAACTCTATCATTCCAACAAAATGAATATGCTCCTTGGGACAATAAATGATCGACATTATTAAGTAGAGCTTTGCACCCTTGCTTTATCGAGTAACTTTCATTTTTTACAGTGGCCCATATGACCCTGTCTGGCTTGGTTGAAAAGAACACCACTCTTTCCTTTAATAAATTTTGAATGAGAATGTGGTGTGCAGCCAAAACTGCAGTGCATGACAAATATTTCTAGGATACCTTATCTGCTAACCTATCTACTTCCCCAACATATATTTGAGCTTTGTCCCCCATTCTACAATTCAAATTTCCTTTGCAGCTTGTAGTTTCTGAACATTCTGAAGTGGAGGGAAACCATTCCACGAATCAGACCAAAACTTCACCTCTTCCCCATTGTGGACTTCCCATGTTAAGTATGGGTTGACTTTTTTGCAAGAGATTGAAAATTCCACATGACTAAAACTTCATGAGGGTTTGCGATTGTGAATATTCTTATTGGATTTTCATAGTCCAAGTACTTTGATTGCATTAAATTGCACCATTTTGAATCTAACTTATGACACATTTTCCATACCATCTTTGCACCAAAAGCTACATTTATGTTTGAAAGATCTTGGACACCTGCTCCTCCTTTCATCTTGTCATCTACCATGTTTTGCAGAGAGATCAAGGGTACCTTTTTCTGATCATTTATGTTCCCTTTCCACAAGAAATTTCTAATAATCTTTTCAATTTCTAAAATGACTATTTTTGGACCTTTAAGAACTACCGCAAAGTAATTTGGGATGGTTGATAAGACCATTTTAATCAACATGACATGTGCTACTAAAGATAACCACCTAGCCTTCCACACCAAGATCCTTGAATTTAATCTATCAATGAATTTTCCCTAGTATGTAATCTTATTAGCTCCTACAAAAAAGGAATTCCTAGATATGTTTAAGGAAGCTCAACTATCTGAAACCCTAGTAACTTCACAATTTTCCTCTTTATTGTTTCCTTTGTATTGAATACATAAATCTTAGATTTTGTTGCATTATTTTTCTAGCCCGATGCTAATGCATACTTATCTAAGACCTCTTTTATTTGAGAAGCTTCTACCATAGAATATTTCCCAAAGAGAATTGTGTCATCAACAAAGAGGGAATGAGTTATTGAAAGGCCTATGTGAGGAATCTCTATTCCCTACCACAATCCTTGACTATGCCTTTGTTGAATTGCTAGATACTTAAAGCTTATGTAATGATAATAAAGATAAATGGAGATAATGGATCTCCTTGTCTTACCCCTTGCATTTCATTGAAGAATCCTAAAGGAGAACCATTGATAATAACCAAAAATTTATCCTCTAACAAGCAACAATGAATCCATTTACACCACTTTTTATCAAAGCCAAATTAAAGAGCACTTTCTTCAAAACATTCCAGTCCACTCTATCATATGATTTCATCATATCCAATTTGATAATGAAAGTTGGTAAATGGTTTATGTTACCTGAATGCAAGACTTCATGAGCAACTATTGCACTTTTACCAGTTTCCCTCATTGGCACAAATCCTCCCCGCTCTTGTGAAATAATAGTGGAAACGAAGGGCTACAACCTGAGATAAATCTCTTTTGTAAATATCTTATAAAATTGTATTGTAAAGTGAGATTGGTCTAAAATCTACAAAAGTTTTGGGATCCTTGAATTTTGGCAAGGTATTATTATTTGTTACATTAAACTTTTTCATAATTGTGCCCAGTCTTCTTGACTCTTCTACTGCCAAAAGAAGACCAAAACCCACTACTTCCAAGTATTTTTGAAAAAATATGGTTGTGAAACCATTTTGACCTGGTGCTTTATCTGGTGGAAAGGAAAATACTACATTCTTCAATTCTTCTAATGTGAATGGCTTTAAAAATATCTTATTAATTTCATCATCATCAATCTTTGGGATCACATATAATAGTTCGTCCTCATCCTTTATACTTTGTGAAGTCTTGTTTTGAGGAGTGGTGAGTAGGCTAGAGAATAATTTCACTCCTTCCTCCTGAATATGTGACTCCTTTGTAAGAAATTTCCCTTCCATTGCACTCTTTATAGAAAATATTGAGTTAGCAGCCTTTTTGATCTAGGTGGAGGAGTGGAAATATTTAGTATTATGGTCTCCCTCCAACCATAGCTCTCTGGACTTGTGCCTCCAATAAATTTCCTCACACACACTTAACTCTTCCCATTCTACCTATATCTTTTTTTTCTTATCAAAATTTGAAGCATCCAAACCATTCTTTATGATCTCTCATGGATTTCAGATAAATCATTAAAACCCTCTTATTTTCTTGATTTTTTTTTTTAAACCTGTATATTCCAAATTTTAATATGTTGTTTTACAAATTGCAGATTTCTACAAAAATTGGTACACTTTTGTACCCCTCTGAAAGGTGCACTTGCCCGCCATTGATGCAAGAGTAGTAAAAAATGTGGGTGTCTCAACCACATATTTTCAAATTTGAAAGATGAATGTTGTTTAAACACCAAACCAGTATTTGTAATGTCCATTGAAATGGCATAGTGATCAGATCCTAGAAGAGATAAAATATTTGTAGATAACATGTGATACCCAGTAAAATAGTTAGGAGTAACTAGAAACCTATCCAAACATTCTGCAATTTGTAAGAAATTTTACTTATGATTTGTCCAGGTTTACAAACCTTTTGTAGGTAGAATATCTTTTAGTGCATTACTCATAATGAAGGACTTAAAGTCAAAAATTACTCTTTGTGGAGGGAAGAAATCTCCTTTCTTTTCCTCCAATGAGGAAATTGCATTGAAGTCACCTGCAAACACAATTTTTCCATCACCTAATCCAATTACGATGTCAGGCCATAAATATTTAATACCCAGAACTTCAAATCAAAATTTTGCACTTCCATTAACTTCTAGTTCTTGTCATTTTTTATTCAAACCACCTTAATGGCCTTAGATTTCCATTAAACTACTAGAACCATAGAGGCACCTTGGGCTGGTGAATGTGTTGATTTCCACTTTTTCTATTTCTCAATTGATGCTTCATAAGTGGTTTCTAAAGTTTTTGTTTTGTAAAGAAAGACTATGTCCGCTCCACCAAAATCTAACTGATGCTTGATTCGAGCGCATTTGTTAGAGGCATTAATGCCCCTGAGATTCCATGAAATTATCTTCATTTCACTTGAGTAGGCTCTCCTTGGGTGCTTGGTTGCAGACATAACAATATTGCCATCGAGAGTTTTTTGAACTTCTATTGCTATCTCTTCCTTTAATTTCTCCGCATTGGATTTTCTGCCTCTCTTACTAGGAGATTTCTTTAATACTTGTTGGCTTGCCGAAGATTGTGATAGAGATAGAGTTTGGGAGTAATCAAACTCTACCAATTGATCATCCTCATTGTTTACCCATGCCACCATGGTACCAACTATGAAAACCTATTCCATATCCAAACACTCTTCCTTCAATTCTACCACCTTGGGATTTCTCCCTCTTCTCCCCAAGGTTCTAACATAGTCAACCTCACCTATCATAAAATTTGGTTCATGCTCCAACTCATCCATATTTTCCCTAATTTGCAACGCATTCCGCCCAAAAAAAATTGATACTGACCTTGATTTTAATTACAAAGCTTCATCCTCCTTTGCTATTTCATCTGCTAAATCATGAAATAGGTCTGAACCAATCAAAATAAGTAGTGTTTTAGCTAAATTTTCTAATTCTTGATCATATTTTTTAGGAATCAAACACTTTGATACCACATTTTGGGTTTCCCCTTCTTCAACAGTAAATGAATTTTTTTTGGAAGATTGAATCCCTTCCCCCAAAAAACATTTTTTTAATAATATCATCCATATGTGGTGAAATTTGTGAAAAAATCAGATTATATAAGTGCAACATTTTCCCCATGCTCTTTTTCAAGAGAAGAAACTATTTTTGTGTTAGAGAAAACTAAAAACATGAAAAATCCTTGTGTAACGTCAAAAAAAGGGTCCTTAGCCTTTTTCACGCTTGTTTAGCTCCTTGTAGGTTATGGCTTATTTTGACCTTGATTTAGTGTTGTAATATGCATAACACATTCACATTAGGTCTTGGGCCCTTGTGAACTAATGCACTTTAATGATTCCTTGTAAAGGTGTTGTAAAGTGTTGTGACACAATTTCATAATTTTTTAGGATTTCTAAGCATAATTAACTGTTTTTTCATCATAATTTCTCTTAGTCTTACTTTATTTGGTGTGTTGTAAGGTGTTATAACACACTTTCAAATTCCTCTAGGCTTGTCATTAATAATTGGGCTCTCTTATGCATTAAATGACCCCTTTTTGCATCTATAAGCCCTATTTTGGTGTATTTTTTAGGATAATCTCGACAAATGGAATTTAAAATATCAAATCCCCAAAAAACCACCTCAAATTCCTACTTGGTGGGACTCATTTGCCATTATGGGTGAATGAGTCCCCTTAGGTGGAGCCATTCGCCCAAGGTGGAAAATGAGTCCCCCTCAACTAAAAAATCAAATTTAATTTAATTCTTTGGCGAGATTTTATTCTCCAAGATCCAATGTCAGCTTGCAGTGTTGTAATTTAAATAATTCTTACATAATTGGGTATAAATACAAGGTTCTTTATCTCATATCAATCCTAACATCCTAGCAATCAATCAAGAGATCCATATAGCAAATTGAGTTCACAAGAGCATTCAAGGCTTTGAAGGGAAAATTATCAAGCTTTCAAGAGCATTCTTCAAGATCAATCATCATGTCAGAGATCACATCCATTATGTTTGTCATTGTTCTTACAATTATGGTGTAGAGTTCATGATCCAAGCAAGCTTTGCATTCAAGATCTATCTCCTACAAGAAAGAATCAAGAACCACATCCATTGTAGTCGTCTCAAGCATAATTACATTACTTCATTGTAAGGGTTTGGTGAGTTGCAACATTATATTTTATTCATTGATCAATCTCCTTTCCATTTGCTTTCTATTTCAAGGTTTAATTACCAATAAGGGGTTTGACCAAGGAAATCCCCCATTCTCTAACCCCACAACCACTTCCCCCTCTCTTTGCATGTGAATTGTAGGTCTAGGTTGTAGATTTATCAAAGAGAAAGATTGGAAAATTTTTCATCAAGTTTTCAAAGAAAATCAAAGTTGTCAAGTTTGTGAACAAACCTTGGAGGAGCTTGGAGAAGACCTACAGGTTGAATTTAGTAGTTTTAGACCCAGATCTGAATTGGGAGCAATAGAGAAGACTGAGGGCTACATAACATAAATTTGAATTTCAAAAAATTTGAATGTGGACTAATTCGCCACTATTGGTGAATGAGTCCCACTGCTATTGTCTATCAGAGGTTTTTGCAGATTTGAGTACCCTTTTATCTGAAACCTGCTCCAACATAAATTTCTCGACACTGGAATAATTCAACCAGGTTGGTGAATGAGTCCTAGTTGGCTTCAACAATGAATTTTCCAGGGTTTTAGACTTCCATTCTACATTCTCCAATTTCCTAGGTGCACATCTCCAATTTCATAGTTTTCTATTACTATTTGCTTGTATTTCTAGATCGTTCTTTGAAGCATTACATCAAATTAGGGTTTTTTCATTTCATCATTCATTTCATTATCTTTCCAAGTTTACACTTGGTGGTGAACCCCTTATTTACATCTTTCTATCCCCAAGAACACACCCTTTGCAATATTTCAATCACATTTGCATTGGCATCTCAAGGGTTTGGTCTTGAATGTAAATGTTGCCTTTTGTTTCCCTGGGTCCTAAACCCTAGTGATCTAGCACCACAAAATTCTTCTTTGCATTTTGGTGAACCTGCATTTAGAGCATCTTTACTTATGATTTGGAGTGCATTGCATTAGGTTTTGCATTTGTTAATTTGCATTCTATGGTTTCAATCTTTGCATTAGATTAAATTTCATTTAGCTTGCATTATTGCAGTTGGTTCCATTCAAAATCAATAAAATTCTGCATTTGCATCTTATATTTGCACCAAAAAATATAGAAATCATAAAATTCAATTCAAAAATTCAGAATTTAAAAAAAAAATCCATACCTAGACTCATTCTCCACCTTGGGCGAATTAGTCCCTTTGCATATTTTTCATTTCATTTTCTGGTATCTACAGTTCACTTTCTGAGTTTTTGTTTGCTGCTTCTACATTTCAATTTTAATTTCCATAATTTCAGTTATAAGAATTTCATTCTTATTATTTTACATTGCATTTGCACCCACCTTGCATTTAGTAGCTTTTGCATGAGTGTTTTGGGGTGATCGCACAATAGTGGTTTACAATTTTTGGCCAAACTGGACATTGAAATTACTATTTTTAACGAAATCTTCACTATCGGGAACCTATAGCAGCTAAATCATGAGGAATTTGAAGATGATACAAACTAGAGTCTCATCACATTTTTTTTGTAGATTCTAAAACTATTTTTTTCAAAAAAATTGGAATTAGATTGCACTTCTTTTTCCATCTCCCACGAAAACTATTTTTTCAGAAAACAACATTTTTAAAAAGTGACTCACACCGTATAACGCATAACTTTTTTTCCATGAAGGATAAAATTCTAATTCTTTCGAATTTAGATTTTTAAGTCTAATATCTAGTGCTTCCATCTGGTTAGATAGTTTTTTATTGAATATTTTTTCTATAATCAAGTTTCAAAGTCAAACCAATTACAATTCAGACATAGCACGACAATATAACGCGTAACTTCTTTTGTATATATTGAAATTCAATTTTATATTTATTTTTGTTGGATCAAGGACTTCAATATCTTGTGCAATCATATTTTTCAATTTTTTTTGATAATCTACTATTTTTCCACATGTGCAGAACATAGACCTTAATTTTTGATGAAAAACCTATGTTTAATAAAACAAAAAAACAAATACATTATAAACCAAAACATATTAAAATTATATTCATTGGATAACTCATTCTGAGGACTACCTGATTCCAGTTGGGTTTGTGAAGATTCCTCCATTTTCATCCTCAACCTGAGCTCTGAAGTGCCAAAATTTAGGTTTTTTTTGTGTCTTAGGGGGGGATGAGGGATAAGGGGGGTTTGAGTGAACCACTAGGGGTTTGCTCGAACCTTGGTTCAAGCGAACCCCTTATGGGTTTGGTCAAACCAGTAGGTTCGTACGAACCCCCAAAATCACATTTTTTTCCTTGGGGTCATTTTTTGTGAGTTTTCCTTCCTCACTTGAATTGTAAACCACTATTGTGGCTTCACCCTTGGTGTCCTATTGCTAATACCATAGTGAGAAGAAGTTTGAGACTCATGTCATTTTGGGATAGCACAATCATAGTGGATCTTGGGTTACTATCTAGCTTCCACTCTTAGTATTGACACTAGTACACTAGGCATGGATAACACCCTAGGCAACTCTTTGCGTTCAAGTAGCACGCAAGTTAAACCAAAGAATGATAGCATTCCGCAAGAAAACATAATTCACATTCATGAGGACCTAGTCAACTTACAACATCAAACTACCCTTGAAAACATTTCAACCATTGCAATTCCTACAATTGAAAACATTCACCATATGCTTGACACTGAAGATGGTCTCGATCTTGTGAAAAATAGAAAATCTTCGACAAGCATCTTCCATCAACTACTACTTGCCCCTTGCCCACAAAAAAATCTTCTAGCTAGGGAGGAACTAAAATTCCTCCTCCCATAACAATACCCTCAATTCCTACTTACACCCCTCCTCAAGTCATGACAATGCATCAAGTTAGTAATGTGATTCCTTCCTTCGGTATTCCAACTAGCATCACTAGTTCCTATGTGGCATTTCATGTTATAGCTCCTACTACTTTACCACCTATAATCATTCCATTCACTTGTTCCAAAAACACATGCACTCCATCACCACTTTCATTTCCATCTCATAATGTTCATAAGCAATGAACCTCTCATACATCAACTTTTCCAAACCATGTAATCCCTTAAAAAACAAGTCTCCACCATGAACCAAAATCAAAATGGTCCACCCACATATTACGTCAAGAGTAGTCCATTATCCTTGGAGATACTACACACACTGATGCCACAAGGTGTGATGCTTAGATTTGAGAAATATGGAAGGAAGGGAGATCCTTCTAACCATGTGAATGCCTACACTACCCTATGTAGTGACTTTGTCCTTGATGATAAAATTTTGGCCAAACTCTTTCCTAGGACCTTGAAATACACTACCTTGGAGTGGTTCTCTTCTTTACCAAATAACTTGATTCATTCATTAGATGAACTTGTTGAGGCATTTATAAATCATTTCCAAGTGAAAATGACTCCTAAGTTGACCTTAGCTGACTTGATGAGATGTAAGAAAAAATAGGAAGAAAAGATAATTGAATTTATCTCTCGCTATCAATCGCTTTATTCTTAAGTCGATGTCGAGATCCCCAACCCACACCTTCAAAAGATGTTTATAGAGAACTTAAAATCCATAATCTAAGACAAGTTGACCATGATGAAATTCCCATCCTTCATGCACTTGTGTACTACTCTCTGTGATTACCAAAATTCAGTTTCTAGTCACGATATGAAGTCCACTTCTAGCTGAGTTGAAAAATTCGAGAATGTACACCAAAACACTTCCCAACCATTTAGAAAACCAAATAAAGGGTTCCTTCAATTTAACCCTCCTCAATAAAAAACTCAAAATTTCAATAACCAAGTTGCTACTGTCAAAGCCACAGTTCCCTTTAGTTTGTTGAGAAATGATGTCTCAAGTTCCAGCTTGAAGTCCTCGTTTTCATGCCTTGGTGATTTTGTGTTGTTTGCAAGTTCTGCCAGAGGTGGAACCAGAATGGATCTTGGCATTGTTCTGTTTCCTCAGTTTCGGGTTTCTATTCCCATTCCGACTCCGGCTCTGTTTCCTTCTATCTGGACTCTTAGCTTCGCTTCGCAGGTTCTGGTGGAGGCGGAACTAGTTTTGGAATTTGGCAATGTCCGTTTGCCATGTTCCTATTTCAGTTTCTGTTTCGACTCCGAGTCTGAATCCTACTCTTACGATCTGGTCCTTCTGGTTGTTTGGATTCTCCTCAGGGTGTTTTCCTCTACTTAGTCCAGGTTCTGGATTGTTGTTTCTTGCAGTTGGCGGAGGTGAAACCGGAATCGGAACCGGATTGTTTCTTGATCTTGGACTTTTGGTAAAGTCCTGTTTCTGTTCCGGGTCCGACTCCAACTCCTGTCTTTTGTGTTCCCGCCTTGGTTTGACTCTGGGTTGACTTTCCTTGGTCATAACTATCTCTAACTTGTTCCTTTTGTTGTGGGTGGATGCGGAACCAAATTGGTTCCTGAACCTATGGTTTTTGGTGGAGTCCTTTTTTGTCTCCTGTTCTGACTCCGACTCCGACGGTGTGAAAATGACTTGAAAGTCTTGGGCGTGCTTGGTGTCTATTTGACCGTTTTGGTCATTTTGTTAGTTGCGATAGGCAATGGGTCTTGGACGCATGGAACCTGTCTGAATGGTGATTGGACGGAAACCAAAATAGTTATTATGGAAGTTGCATTGTCAACCATGGGTGGCGAACTCAACCATTTTGGTGATGGCATTTAATGCATGGACGGCTCGTTGCAGGGAAATCTGTTAGGTCCGACCAATTGCATGATTTAAGGATTGACTTCATTGTTGTGTAGGACTGATCGAGTTGACTACATATGTTGGTGAGATAGGTTTCATCTAGAGAGTTAACACAAGTTGTAGAGCAAGTTTAAAGTCGCGGGGTGAAGAGGAAAAGAAAGAAAAGAACGTGTGTTCTTGAAGAGAGGTGATTCGATCTGTATGTTGTGAAAAAATTGTAATAGTGAATCCGAATCTCTTTGGGCGTTTGTAAGTTTTATAGAGAAGACTGGAAATTGTATGTATTTGATTCTAATACTGTAATACAAGAGTCTTGTTCTGTGTGGTGGGTTTTTGACCTAGAAAGGTTTGCCCACATAAATTTCTGTGTCAATCTGTGAATTCTTTGTCTGAAGGATATCTCTTAATGGTTGTATTCATCTCAAGAAAGTTTTAGAATCGGTTTATGCTTTTCTCCCCTGTTGTATTGGCGTTAAGGGAATGTATTCCGCACTGTTGGGTCTTTAGATCCGCATTGTTTTCCCTTCAAAGTGGTATCAGAGCTTGGACAGTTCATGTTATCCTTGCTAGGGCGAATTAGTTTTTTGCACTAATACTGTTTCAATGGGAGACTTGCATTATTAAACTTGTTTCTGTTGTGAGATGGCGAGTACATCTGGTAGGATAGATATTGAGAAGTTTAATGGCAGCAACTTTGAGTTATGGAAACTCAAGATAGAAGACTTGCTTGTGGATAGAGACCTCTGGATTGCAGTGTCTGGAACTAAGCCACAAACTATGACCCAAGAAGCTTAGGATCTTGTTGATAGAAAAGCAAGAGGATTGATAAGACTGAGTCTAGCCAATTTTGTGCTCCTGAATGTTCATGAGGAAACGTCTGCAGCTTCTTTGTGGAAGAAACTTGGTGACATTTATCTAGGAAAGTCCCTGGTAAATAAGTTGTTCCTGAGGAAGAAGTTGTACTCCTTGAAGATGGATGAAGGTGCATCTGTTGCAGACCATCTGAACTCATTTAATATGAGTTAATCAACTGGCATCTGTAGGTGTAAAGATTGAGGAGGAGGATCGTTGCATGCTCTTGTTGTGTTCATTACCTAATAGTTGGGATCATCTTGTGATGGCCATTGGAAGCACTACTGCTGCTTTCAAAATGGAAGATGTTGTTGCCTTATTACTATCTGAAGAGATGCGAAGGAAATCTTCAGAGATGGCCAAAGATGCTCTTTCTATTCAAGGTAGAATAAAGGAGAAAGGCAAGAAGAAAGACAACAAGTCGAAATCCAAGTCTAAAGGGAGATCAAAGTCTCCTGGTAAAAAGTCTAAGGTGAAATGCTGGAACTGTGGACAACCTAGTCACATCCAGAAGGATTTTAAGGAGAAGAAGAAGAAGAATGCTTCTGACAACAAATCTTCTCATAGTGATGCAGATGCTTTCACTGCAGCAGCCTTGACAACTCATGCATCAGATGATGTTTGGCTAGTTGATTCAGGTGCCTCTTTTCACATGACATCCAATAGAGATTGGTTCTCAAAGTATGAAAAGTATGATGGTGGAAAGGTATACTTGGGAATTGATTCAACACTGGAGATTGTTGGCAAAGGAAGGGTCAGAATTTAGTTTCCTGATGGGAGAGTCAAAGGAATTGGTGGTGTTCTCCACATCCCAGGTTTGCCTCAAAATCTTTTTTCTGTTAGTAAGTTAAATGATGCTAGTGTAGAAGTTTCTTTTTCTAGTAAGGGATGTAAAATGGCTAGAGGTGCAATGGTGTTAGCTAAGGGTGTTTGTATTGGCACTCTATACAAACTAGATGCACAACCTGTTCTTTGTAACAGTGCCTCTGTAAAGTCATGTAATTCTGTACCTATAGAGAAAGATGAAGACTCTTCTCTGTCTGCAAATGCTTTGGAGGTAAAACTCCCAGCAGATAAGACTATGTTATGGCATCATAGACTTGGTCACATTGGTGAGAAAGGTTTAAAAACCTTGAAGAACAAAAAATTTATAGAAGGGCTCGATGATTGTAACCTTGAGTTCGATTTCTGTGAACATTGTATCTATGGAAAGCAACACCGTGTTTCTTTCTCCTCTAGTCCTCACAAATCTTCTGGTATACTGGATTATGTTCACTCCGATGTGTTTGGTCCAGTTAATGTTCCTTCGTTATCGAAGTCTAGATATTATGTTTCTTTTATTGATGACTGTTCAAGAAGGGCATTGGTATACTTTCTTAAAAGTAAATCAGAAGTGTTCAGTCGGTTTAAAGAGTTCAAATCTTTGGTGGAAAATCAAACTGGAAGGAAAATAAAGTGTTTAAGGACAGACAATGGAGGTGAGTTTTGTTTTGCAGATTTTGAAAGGTATTGCACTAATCATGGAATTAAAAGGCATAAGACAACCCTCTACACTCCACAAAAAAATGGAGTTGCTGAGAGGTTGAACAGGACGTTGATGGAAAAGGCAAGGAGTATGCTGAGTGATGCTGGTCTGGAGCAGAAGTTCTGGGCTGAGGCTATTGCTACTTCATGTTATCTAATAAATAGATCTCCTTCTTCAGCTCTTGTTGATATGACACCTTTGGAAGCATGGTCAGGCAAGAAGCCCTCTCTAAGGCATGTCTGTGTCTTTGGCTGTGAGGCATATGTTCATGTGCCAAATGAAAAGAGATCTAAATTAGATAACAAGGCTGTGAAATGTATCCTCATCGGCTATGGAGTTGGTGTGAAAGGATACAAGCTTTGGAACCCTGTTACTAAGAAGGTTTTGTATAGAAGAAGTGTGATATTTCGTGAGCTGAAACCTCTAGTAAGTGATCAACAGCTTGAGACAAATCAGAGTGACATGAAGAAGGATGCAGTTGAGATTCCCCAAACTCTAGAAAAGGAAGAGCTGCATGGTGTACGTGAGACTGAGGATAACTCAAGCAGCTCTGAAAGTTTCGACGATGAAGAAAAACCTCAGCCTATAAGGAGATCTATATGAGAAAAAAGGCAACCAGAAAGGTATGGTTTCTCTATGTTAGATTCAAATTATGCTTATGCTTTAATAACCAGCACTGATGAGCCTAGGACTGTTAAAGAAGCAATCAACATGGCTGATTCAAAGTCTTGGCTGGAAGCCATGAATGAGGAGATGGATTCCTTGAAAAAGAATGATACCTAGAAGTTGGTACCACTACCTAAAGGGCGAAAGCCTGTTGGATGTAAGTGGATATTCAAAAGGAAGACAGGCCTTGATGGCAGTGTGGAGAAGTATAAGGCACGACTGGTTGCAAAAGGATTTTCCCAAGTTGAGGGAATTGATTATGGAGAGATCTTTTCCCCTATAGCAAAGCTAACATTCATCAAATTTTTATTGTCATTGGCAGTTGTGTATGACTTTGAAATTGAGCAGATGGATGTGAAGACAGTGTTTCTCCATGGTGAGCTGGAAGAAGACATTTACATGTCCCAACCTGAGCATTTTGTTGAAAAAGGCAAACAAAATCTCGTTTGCAAGTTAAATAAATATCTCTATGGTCTAAAACAATATCCTAAAGTGCGGTACCAAAAATTTGACACATTTGTGTTGTCAATTGGGTTTGTGAGATCAAAATATGATCATTGCATCTATTAAAAATGTGAGAATTATCATGTGCTTGTTATTACTTTGTATGTGGATGACATGTTATTCATTGGTAATAGCAAGACAATGATTTCTGACCTTAAAACTCAGTTGTCTGCTAAGTTTGAAATGAAGGATCTTGGAGTAGCAAGGTACATTCTTGGAATGGAGATAACCAGGGATAGAACAAGCATAAAGCTTTGGCTCAGTCAGAGTAAGTATGTGAAAACCGTTCTAGAGAGGTTTAGCATGACAGAGTGCAAGTAGTTAGTTGTTCCAATCATGCAAGGATTGAAACTATCTGCTGAAGACTGTCCAAATTCTGCTACTGAGATGGAGGACATGACCAGTGTGCCTTATGCAACTGTAGTAGGCAGTTTGATGTATGCTATGGTCTGCACAAGACCAGACATTGCCCAAGCAGTGATATTTCTAAGCTGGTTCATGGCAAATCTAGGGAGGTCACATTGGGATGCTGTGAAGAGAGTGTTTAGGTATTTGACGGGTACTTCAAATTATCCTTTGTGTTACCATGGCAGTATGGTTGCATCACAAAGGACTCTTAGCATTTAGGGATATGTTGACTCTGATTGGGCAGGGGACATTGATAGGAGAAGATCCACCAGTGGATACACCTTCATGCTTAATGGTGGAGCAATTAGTTGGATGAGCAAGCGACAAGTTGTAGTTGCTTTATCCATGAAAGAGGTAGAGTACATGGTAGCAACTCATGCTTGAAAGGAGGCAGTGTGGCTAAGGCATTTGTGTTCAAACATTGGATTTAATGCTGGGCAGATTTCAATCTACTGTGATAGTCAAAGTGTCATTTTTTTGGAAAAGAATCTGACCTTCCATGCCAGGACCAAGCACATAGATGTGCAATATCACTTTGTGAGGGATATGGTTGAAGATGGCAAGGTCAGTATAGATAAGGTTGACACCTTGAAGAATGTTGCAGATGCCTTGACAAAGTCGGTTAGCACAGACAAGTTCAGATGGTGCACATAATTGATGGGCCTTGGGGCCTATGATAGACAGTAAGGTTTGATGTCTTGAGGAAGCTGGAAGTGTTCACCAAGTGGGATATTGTTGAGAAATTATGTCTCAACTTCCAGCTTGGAGTCCTCATTTTCATGCCTTGGTGATTTTGTGTTGTTTGCAAGTTCTGCCGGAGGTGGAACCAGAATGGAACTTGGCATTGTTCCGTTTGCCTAGTTCTGGGTTTTTGTTCTTGTTCCGACTCTAGCTCCGTTTCCTTCTATCTGGACTCTTAGCTTCACTTTGCAGGTTCTAGCAGAGGCAGAACCAGTTTTGGAATTTGGCAATGTCTGTTTGCCATGTTCCTATTTCAGTTTCTGTTCTGACTCTGAGTCTGAATCCTGCTCTTACGATCTGGTCCTTCTGGTTGTTTGGATTCTCCTCGGGGTGGTTTCCTCTGCTTAGTCCAGGTTCTGGATTGTTGTTTCTTGTAGTTGGCAGAGGCGGAACCAGAACCAGAACCAGATTGTTTCCTGATCTTGGACTTTTGGTAAAGTGTTGTTTCTGTTCCGGGTTTGACTCCGACTCTAGTCTTTTGTGTTCCCGCACTTGTTTGACTTTGGGTTGACTTTCCTTGGTCATAACTATCTCTGACTTGTTCATTTTGTCGTGGGTGGATGCGGAACCAAATTGGTTCTTGAACTTGTGGTTTTTGGTGGAGTCCTTTTTTGTCTCTTGTTCTGACTCTAACTCCGACGGTGTGAAAATGACTTGAAAGTCTTGGACGTGCTTGGTGTCTATTTGACCGTTTTGGTTGTTCTGTCAGTTGCGATAGGCAATGGATCTTGGATGCTTTGCACCTGTCTGAATGGTGATTGGACGGAAACCAAAATAGTTATTGTGGCAGTTGCATTGTCAACCATGGGTGGCAAACTCAACCGTTTTGGTGATGGCATTGAATGCATGGATGGCTCATTGCAGGGAAATCTGTCAGGTCCGACCAGTTGCATTATTTAAGGATTGACTTCATTGTTGTGTAGGACTGATTGAGTTGACTACATATGTTGGTGAGATAAGTTCATCTAGAGAGTTAGCACAAGTTGTAGAGCAAGTTTGAAGTTGTGGGTTGAAGAGGAAAAGAAAGAAAAGAACGTGTGTTCTTGAAGAGAGGTGATTCGATCTGTATGTTGTGAAAACATTGTAATAGTGAATCTGAATCTCTCTGGGCGTTTGTAAGTTTTACAGAGAAGACTGAAAATTGTATGTATTTGATTCTTATACTGTAATACAAGAGTCTTGTTCTGTGTGGTGGGTTTTTGACCTGGAAAGGTTTTCCCACGTAAATTTTTGTGTCAATCTATGAATTCTTTGTCTGAATGATATCTCTTAATGGTTGTATTCATCTCAAGAAATTTTTAGAATCAGTTTATGCTTTTCTCCCCTATTGTATTGGCGTTAAGGGAATGCATTCCGCACTGTTGGGTCTTTAGATCCGCATTCTTTTCCCTTCATAGTTATGGAGATCCAAAAAGACAATTCACTCCCCTACCCGACACCCTTCATAATACCATGTCTCAACTCCTGAACCAACAAATGATTAGCTTACCTCGTGTTAGAAAACTTGAACCTAATAAGCCTTTGCCTCCAAAATTTAAAGAAAAAGCTTATTTCCATTTTCATTGACAAAATGGAAATGAAACGGAATGGTGTAAGCGTCTTAAACATCTTATGCAAGACCTCATTGATTTTGACCATCTATCCGTTGCAGGTACTAGTGATCAGGGCAATAAGGTCATTTCCCCTCTGAACCAAAACTTACAAATCTTTACCAATCCCATGCTAAAACATAGTATCTCATTTGTTAAAGCTACAGACACACCTAAGAATGATGTGATGAATGTTAATATAGATGACGTACACACTAATTCATTTCCAAATAATTCTATTAATGTCAATCCTTTTGATGAAATGATAGGGGTGATATACATCATCCCTCGTAAGGGCCGAACTAAGAGTCCTCTTGATATTTCTTTCTCCTCTTAATACATACTTAAATATTTACTCGATGGTCCTCTTTACATAGCCGGCCATATATATGATAGGCCCACTAATGGGATATTAATAGATCTTGCCTGTGGAGAGAATGTGATCACCAAGAAATTTCTACTCTTGCATGAGCTCTATCAATATTATTATGAAAAATGAGAGCATGGATCAAGACACATAATGGTTTTGTGTGCCCTACGATTGGATCGATCACTCTACCATTATAAATAGGACCAAAAAAATTAGATTTTACATTCTCCATCATTCCACAGTCAGACCAATTTTGTGTGAAGCTTGGTCACCCATGGCTACGCTCCATGAAATTTGTCCCTTCGGTTGTGCATAAATGCTTGAAGTTCCTCTTTGAAAATGAGATATTTATTGTTCACCATAGTGGCTTTAATCCCTTGTCATTTAAAGGAAACTTTTCCCTAGATGCCTTTTGGCCCAAGCCCATGGAACCTATCAAGCCAAGAGAAGACTTCTCTTTCTTGTCCTACCAAAAGTTCAAGGCAAAGAAGATAAAATTTTTTATCTCTTTGAAACATGTCCCCATCCACCTTTGAGCCTACCATCCTTGATGAAACCATGCTTGAACCTAAACAAGACCAACCTAAACCTAAAACCTTACCTACCTCTTACAAGTAACCAAGAAACAATGAAACCAACCCCACCACACCCACAAGAATAAAACAAGTTTACAAATTCAAAGAGAAAGAGGTTGAATAACCCCCCATGGTTCATTTCGTTCCCCCCCTAGGGAACAAAAGCAACATATGGTTGATCAACCTGCTCCTATACAACTTGAAAAAAAAAAAAAAAAACAAAGGTGCTATGGAGCGTAGACGTAGACATCATGCCCTTGCTCACAAGTTCCATGATGAGTAAAAAGAAAATCAAGATCCAAACTTGACTAAAGCAACGCATGACATTCTTCCTCCCTATTCATAGTAAGAAATTTCCACACATCCTCCACAACAAGAGTTGAATTCTTCTATGATATTATCCTTTGACCTCCTGTTGTGATTAACTTAGATGATGATAATGAGGATGCCAAAAATTGATGAAGAGGTGCATAAAGAACTGAACACATTTTTTCCTCTTCCATGAGCTTAAAAGAAAAATCTTCTGAACCTGGAGCTTCTCCTAGTTTGACACTTGCTCTTGTCCCTGTGGCTAGTCGCTCGCCTTCGCTATACACAAAACATTATTGGGAGGTGGATGAATTGCTCATAGGTTGAATCACATTTTCTGTACTAGACTTGTGGAATTATTTATTTTTCATTATCTTTTGTGTGATTGTATGTGTGTAATGTGATGCCTCGTAATGTCCTATTTTCTCCCTTTGTGACATTCCTCGATTTGTACCTTCATTCTTCTCTATGTTGTAAATTTCTTTTCTTTTTCATCTTTCTCTTTCTTTTATTTTGTTTTCCTTTTGGGGATGACACAAGGCATTGAGACATTCATTTCTCCTTCATTTTGACCCAAGAGGATTTCTTTTCTTTTTCCTTTTTCACTTCATATTTTTTTGTGTTTTCCTTTTGGGGATGATGCAAGGCATTGAGACATTCATGTCTCCTTCATGTTGACCCAAAAGGCTTTCTTTTCTTTTCCTTTTCATTTCATCTTTATCTTTTTCTTGTGGTTTCCTATTGGGGATGACGCAAGGCATCGAGACACCCTATTTCTCTTCCATGTTGACCCAAGAGGTTTTTCCTTTGTTTTCTCTCTCTTTGTGTCATTCTTCCTTATAAATCATTGCAGCAAAGAACATACTGGCCCCAAATCTATAGATCCCTTATGTGTTTGATGTTTTTGGGGGCAACCCCTCTCTTTTTTTTTTCTCTCGCATGATGTAGCCTTACTCAAAAATATATGACTTGGCATAGGGCTTTCCAAGTTGGTTCTCATGTATTTCTTCTTGTTAGCATTTTTCATTTGCTACTTTAAAGTAATTGCTTACAACATGGTGTTTAGCAATTTATTTAAAGTGGGGGCATACATTGGAATTATTTCTTTTGCATTTTTCTCTTTTCATGGTTCTTAGTCAACCTTTTTGCTTCATATGATGCATTTTTCACTTTGTGGATGACATTGGGTGTGATTTCCTTCATGAGCATGTTCTTTCTTAGCATATTACATTCCTCTTAGTGGCTTGATGCAGCACACTACATCTCCTAAGTTGAAAATTTTATATTCTTTGATTGGTCCTCTCTTGGAGACATTAGGCACAATGTTCCCTAAGTTAAAGACCTTGCATGAATTAAGCAAGAATCCTTTGAATATTTCCTATGTTGCATTTATGGCCACCTTGCATAACACAACTTGAATGCCTATGGACCAATCCTAGTTTTTCATGAGCTCCAAGCATACAAAGTTTTTCTTGTCTCATGAAGCTTGAAAACCAAATCACTTCTTTTTGTGTGGCACCTTATTAACGTTATTAGGAGGTATAAATTTGGTATGGTTTGAGTGGGAAGCCCAACCAATGACATGAATTTACCCATAGCCACTTGTGTGTGTGTGTGAGTACATACCAACCATGAGTCTATGTTTCTCACCCCTTTTGAACTTCTCACCAATGAATGACCATGAGTTTTGTCGCCTTAGAGTGAGTATGCATTTCTCTCAGATGAACAACCTAGATCTTATCCACATCATGTTGGACAAATGGTCAAATATTGTTATGGATTTATCCTTCATTTCTCTTTCTTGTCTTTGGTATTTTATGATTGGCCTTGTCACTATTCTTTATATTTTTCATGTGTGTTCCTTTGTGTTTATGTTGTTTTGTCATGAGATCTTGATTGTTGTCATCTCATCTTACCAGTATGAGTATATTGAAACCCTCCCTTGATGCATGTTTGTCTACTTTAGTGTGAGTTTGAAGCAATTTCATCCTCTCACTAAAGTGGGGGCTAAATGTAACATAGAAAAAGGGTCCTTAACCTTTTTCGCGCTTGTTTAGCTCCTTGCGGATTTTGGCTCAGTTTGGCTGTGATTTAGTGTTGTAATGTGGATAACACATTCACATTAGATATTGGGCCCTTGTGAACTAATGTACTTTAATGATGCATTATAAAGGTGTTGTAAAGTGTTGTGACACACTTTCACACTTTTCTAGGATTTCTAAGCATAATTAGCTTTATTTTCATCATAATTTCTCTTAGCCTTGCCTTATTTGGTGTGTTGTAAAGTGTTATAACACACTTTCACATTCCTCTAGGCTTGCCATTAATAATTGGGCTCTCTTATGCTTTAATTTTACCCTTTTTGTATCCACAAGCCCTATTTTGGTATATTTTTTAGGATAATGTCGACAAATTGCATTTAGAACATCAGATCGCTAAAAACACACCTCAAATTCCTAAGGTGGGACTCATTCGCCATTTTGGGAGAATGAGTCCCCTAAGGTGGAACCATTCACCCAAGGTGAAAAATGAGTCCCCCTCAACTCAAAAATCAAATTTAATTTAAATCTTTGGCAAGATTTTATTCTCCAAGATCCAATGTCGGCTTGCAGTGTTGTAATTTTGAGAATTCCTGAATAATTGGGTATAAATATAAGGTTATTTATCTCATTTCAATCCTAAAATCCTAGAAAGAAATTAAGAGATCCATATAGAAAATTGAATTCATAAGAGCATTTGAGCAAGAGCATTCAAGGCTTTGAAGGGAAGATTATCAAGCTTTGAAGATAATTCTTCAAGATCAATCATCATGTTAGAGATCACATCCATTATGTTTGTCATTGTACTTACAATTGTGGTGTAGAGTTCATGATCCAAGCAAGCTTTGCATTCAAGATCTATCTCTTACAAGAAAGAATCAAGAACCACATCCATTGTAGCCATCTCAAGCATAACTATAGTACTTCATTGCAAGGGTTTGGTGAGTTGCAACATCATCTTTTGTTTATTCATCAATATCCTTTCCATTTTCTTTCTATTTCAAGGTTTAATTAACAACATGGGGTTTGACCAAGGAAAACCCTCATTCTCTAACCCCACAACAATTTTTCCCTCTCTTTGCATGTGATTTGCAGGTCTAGGTTGAAGATTTATCAAAGAGAAAGATTGGAAAAGTTGTCATCAAGTTGTCAAACCAAATTAAAGTTGTCAAGTTTATGAACAAACCTTGGAGGAGCTTGGAGAAGACCTATAGGTTGAATTTATCAATTTTAGACTCAGATATGAACTGGAAGCAGCAGAGCAAAATGAGGGCTACAAAATACAACTTTGAATTTCCATAAATCCTAAAGTGGACTAATTTTCCACTATTGGTGAATGAGTCCCACTATTGCTGTCTGTTAGAGGTTTTTGTACATTTGAGTACCCTTTTGTCTGAAGCCTACTTCAACATAGATTTCCTGACATTGTACTAATTCTCCCAGCTTGGCGAATGAGTCCCAGTTGGCTTCAATAGTGAATTTTCTAGGGTTTTAGACCTCCATTCTACCTTCTCCATTTTCCCAGGTGCACAACTCTATTTTCATAGTTTTTTTTTCAATTTGCTTGCATTTCTATATCATTCTTTGAAGCATTACAACAAATTAGGGTTTTTGCATTTCATCATTCATTTCATTGTCTTTCCAAGTTTACACTTGGTGGTGAATCCCTTATTTACATCATTTTATCCACTAGAACACACCCTTTGTCAGATTTCAATCACCTTTGCATTGGAATCTCAAGGGTTTGTTATTGAATGTAAATGTTGGATTTTTTCACCCTAGGTTCTAAATGCTAGTGATCTAGCACCACAAAATTCTCCATTTCACCTTGAAACATGAAGAATCCTTGTTTACTACAAAAACTATCTTTCCCTGTTCCTTAGAGACCTTATCTTCTCCATACAACTTTGATTGTTCTTGTCTCATTCTCAATCCAATATGTAAAGGGGAGGATGTTGTAGTTATCTAAGAAACTACCTTAGGTGATGTATTATCTTGACATACCTTCTCCTTCTTTTCTAACATGTTACATTCCTCCATTTTTTGACAAATACTAAATTGCAATGTCCGAGAGGATGACATTTTGTGCAAGTATTTTCCAGTGTTTCTACTCTAATATGTTGTGTCCACAAGCCATATTTTGATGTTATTTGAATTTGAGAAGGTAATAGCTTTGTGTCATCTAACATAATATAGACCCTTATCATCTTTGATGGATTATGAAAAATGGACTTGTCATGTTTAAGAAGGATCCCTATTTGATTAGCCATTATTTATATTAGTTACAATTCTCTATATTGAAGTGCTAAATCCTACAACTGAATGCAGAAAAGTATAAACCTAATGGATAAATCATCTCGCCTAAAATTCAGAGACCAGGGTTGCATATAAAGGCCAGATCCCTCAAATACCTAGGATTTAACTTTGTAAATAGTATCTCTATTGGATTTCTCATCAAAAAGCATAATAAAGACATCCTTTTCTTTATCAAGATAGAAAACCTTTGAAACCCCTACCCATTCATGAAGTGAAAAATCCCTTAAAGTGTCTAATTGAAGCGTAAGATTATGGAACTTACAAATTAATGCTATGTTATGCAGATCTTGAACTTGAGATTTCAACAAGTTTTCTGGTAGGGTGATCTTCACAGTGCCTTTTTTATTTGAAAAAGGTATTTTATTAATCACTAGTTTCTTCTCTCAAATTGGTGTCATTGCTTCAAAATATGCATTTGGGATAGCCTTTTTCCTCCATTGCAAGTTTTCCTTCTTATTGCATTGCGCTGACTTTTTTTATTTTCTTTTTGCAACATTTTTCTTTTTCCTCTATTGCTGCAAAAAGATTGAGTCCTTTTCTTGACTCCCTTAGCCTTTCCTTTGCTCCTCATTTTGAAATTTTTTATTCTTTTCGACTCCATTTTTCTCTTGAATCTCTATCTTTTTGCTATCCACTTGCTTTTCTTCAATAATTTTACCTTGTTCTGAGTCCTTCTTGTGGTCCTTGTGATTTTCCCTAACTGAAACATAATGGCATTGTTCATTTGGATTGAAGGGAACCCGATGATCTCGAGTAGTATATTGATTGAACTTTTTATTTTTCACTTCATGCCGGGTTTTACGGTTTTGAGACCCTGCATGTAGTGGATTTCCTTTTGTAACCCTAAATGTAGATGGCTCATAAGCCTTCCTTGCACATAATACTACTTGAGAATGTTTGTAAAGTGATTTAAGAAAAAATGTTTTATAATCATGATGAATTTTATCTGCTTGCTTCTGATTTGGCTTTTGCACGTAAGTAGATCTATCATTCATGCAAATTTCAAAGGATTCTTGCTTACCTCTGACCAAATATTTGTGCGATCGAAAAGGCACCCAATTTCATTTAGAAAATTTTTCCCTAACATCATACAACTCATTAAGTGCATGTTTCCAATTTGGATTATCATTTTTTCCATGCTACTAAGAAAGGAGTTTGCCATAGCATTGGGGACCATGATGGACAAACCTATCTCTTTCAGAAATATAGCTATTAGGATACCATTTTCACTCTGCGATTTTTTTAATCTTATTAAGACATACCACTTGTAAAGTTGTATTGTAATTTATTAGATTATTATTTAATGTGTGAGAGACATGAGATAATAATTTAATATTGGGGATTCAAATATTTAATAAAGTGAAAACTTAGTACCCAATATTAAATGAGGGGTCAATGGTTTTATATTCGCATGGTTTTGTGGTACATTATTTTATCTTACCACTTGGTTGTACTTGTGTGATCTTGAGTCTATAAAAGAAAGCACATATTTAGTGGTTAAGGTTGGTTGGGTGAGTGGATTGTCTAAAGCAGCTAGTGTTTGGGAAGGTGCCTTTGAAACCATCTGACCAACCTATGATTTCAACAAAGATAAATTTTAAAATTTATCCAACATGTTTTTTGACAAAGCCACACTCAAGGACCCAGCATTAGAAGGAAAATCTACTAAAAACCCCTCCACTTGATCTAAGTCCTCCAAAACCTCAAATTGATTGAAGGCCCCATCAATTTTCTTGTCCATAAGGGTTCTCTTCTAACCTCTCCCCTTATTGTGAGGCTTAAATAGGATAAAACCCTCATTTTCTTCCACCCAATCAGACATATGAGCCTTTCCTTTATCATTCTTAGGAACAAAGTTGGAGGTAGCATTGGCTACACCAGCCACATGATTGAACCGAGGGAATTTACTTTGCAGATGTTTGTAATAATGACAAAAAAACATCTAAAAGGAAGGGTTGTGTAATCTACCTATTGAATTTGAGAGGAGGATCCAATGCATATCTCCATAGAACTTGGAAAATGTTTATTTAAATCAATTTTAACATAGATATGGGAATATGTAATTACCTTTCTATCCAGATTTTTTTCAGCCGAACCAACTAATTTTTCAAGAAGGAGAGCTATCATATGCAAAATGTCACTCCTCCAAAACTCCAGTGAGAGACGTGGAAGTTGAACCTAGACTAGGACCATTGTAGGAAGCTCCTCAACCAAATTGAAACCCACATGCGATGGTTTCATGAAGAGCCCAACCTAATTTTAAAAATAAGGTCCACCTTCAAAAGCTTTATTAAATTTTTTTGTTGCATCATGTAAACACAACCAAAAAATATTTTTTGTTAGCCATCATTATCTCCATATCACCTTCAAGGTTCTAGATCCTCTGATCCCAAGATTCTAATACTTGCAAAGAGAGTTGAATCCTCGTGAATTTTCAATTAAGAGCATGATTGCTCATGTAGGCAACATACTCCGAGACATACTATGGTTGAATCACAAAAATATTATGCTCATTTCATCTCTCCAAATAAACATTCACTTTCTTGATCATATCCATTCACAACATTTTCCAAGTAGAGGTGTTGACAATGTCTATACAAAGTTTATATGGATTTTAAATTAGCATCAACACTAGATTGTTTAGTTACATTACCAATAATTCATTTTTATACCTTAAAGATTTCTATAAAAAGAGAACAAAAAGTGTCATTCCTCCATGTTGCAGTCACCAACTGAATTCTCTTCTTTCCCTTCATTCATATCTTCTTCTTTGTTTGCTTTCTTTGGTATCTAGGGAATGAGAGGCACATTTTCATTATGGTGCCTATGATGAGGAGGTAAAAAGGAGATGGAAAAATACTTGTCCTTAATTCTTCTTACCAAATCCAAACCTATTTTAGAAGCATTATAATGAAGAACCCTATGTAAATTTCTTGGACAATTCATTTCTAGACCTTTCTTGATTTCATCATACACTACCAAAAAAATCCATTTTGGGTTTCAAGTAACATCTTGGAAATAGACCACCCATAAAGACCTTTCCTTTATCAAAATCATACATATGAACACTAGGCAACAATGCATTATCACCTAGAAAACTTTGACGAACAACATCATTTACAATGACCTCAAGTAAATCAAATGATTGCAACAGGTCCAGTGTGTTTATAGAAAAAATTGAAAGTACCTGAGAAGGAAATAATAGACAAGGGGCCTACAGTTGAATGATCTCTTCTCCAACTATAGTTTGGACATATTCTACCACACTGGGATATAATACATTAAAAACCTCTGTCAACTCTATGCTTTTTAAACGCCCTAAGTATGGACACTCCTAACTTCATACCGAGAACACAACTCTGAAGTCATTTGGATAATAATCCATTTAATTATTATATAAATTCCACATAGAACCAACACCTTGGAATAAAAGAACACCACCCAATATTAAAGAGAACCCCCCACCTCTTTGTTTTCCAAGAATGTTGCATAATTTTGCCAAACTACAACCAGACATCACCCTGAACAAATTAGAGGAACCTAATGCCTTGAATTTGAGGTGCCTTTTCCCAACACTAGAGATTTTCCACCACCTATAACTTGATAGATCTCATTGCCCTATTCTAGAATGGTTGAAGATAACCAAATGCTATGAGGAAAAATGTTTAAGTGATAGAATTTTTATTTCTTCTTGCTTTGCTAGCCAATAAATGAGTTAATCCTAGGTGTTAATGCAATGAAAGTCGACCGCCATTTCCATGAATTCCACTTTTGATTTGGAACACATATGATTTATATTTTATGCCTTAGAAATTTCATTTAATCATTAAGGTTAGAGGTGCTATACTTAACATTTATTTGAACCCACAAAAACCAAAAGGTTAGATTTTCAAAACATTATAGCATATGTGTTGGATGATGTATGTAGTGATGAGGCCACCACTACATCCTAACACATCAACATATTACAATACATTGATGATATCAATGCTCATTTCTTGTATTCTATATCAATTATCTTTAGATGATACCAAATCTTGAGCATATTGAAATAATGACATGTGCAACACAAATAAAATTAGTTTAATGATACAATCTTATTTTCTCGCCTAGAATCACAAACACATATCGACACTTTCATATAATTTTCTATTTTTCCATGTTGTGTTCAAAGAATAATATTTTTCACCCTTTGATCCGAGTTTAGAATATTGGAAAATCCAAAAAGCTGATTGATAAAGGTAAAATAAAAATTCTCTCCACACTACAAATTGATTTCCTTCTCATCCCAATATTGCACTCTTCAAATTAATAATGTCCCTCATTTTATCAATAAGATTGTTGTCCTTTTTATCATAGACAATGTAAACCTATTGTTGATCACCCATCAAATTTGCTAACCAATCCACCAACTTGTTACCCTCCCGATAGGTATGATTGATTTGATATGCTTCTAGCTTGTCGGTTAGACCCCAAGCCTATTTCAAAATATAGTCTAACTTCTAATTATGAACCCTTCTTTCTTTACATGTGTTTATTATTACAATTGAATCTCCATCTATCTGAAGATTCTTACTCTTAAGGTTTAAGGCCATTTGTAACCCATGCAGAAGGGATTAGGCTTCAACTATATTATTTGTGTCAAAAAATAGATGGAATAATTTGGCTCCAATACAGACTCCCTTGCAATCTCTAATAGCTACCCCTACTCCTAAAATACCAAGATTACCTCTTGATGCCCCATCAAAATTTAATTTGAAGTATCTTGATGGGGGTGGTAACCAAGAAATATTCCTCCTATCAATTATCTTTTTAATGAATATTGATGAATTCCTTTGAATGGAAGGAAAAGATAGCTGCAATGCTTAATCAAATTTACATCCCAATATGTAATGCCAGACCCTACATTCTTTGTTTTCTATACATAGGAATTAGTAACTTTAGATATAGACTTCTCTATCTTTCCCAAAATCTTCTCTAGGTGAGATGTTTATTTTCTAAAAGTGCATTTGTTTCTCTCCCACCATATGTTCTAGATAATCAGTACCACAACTAGAATTATGCACCAAATTATTGCAAAAAGAGATGAGTTATATAGTATAGGCCAGCTTGAAAATAACTCTCAAAGATTATCTAGTATGGGATAAAACCAACTAAGTTTCTCTTTGATGAATGACTAACAAGCTTGTGCTAGAGGACAATGAATGAAAAGGTAATTTTCATCTTCAAAAGCTTCATTATAGAGAGTACACTTGAAAGGATCGGATAACCCAAGTTTAGAGAGTCTATCACTTGTTGAAATCTTATCTTTCAGAGCTAGCCATACAAAAAATCCTACTCTGGGTAGTACCATTGCATTCCAAAAAAAATAAAGCGCCCTCTGAGATTCAATGTGCTCCTCATTACTAGTAACTACCTTTTAACCCTACCTAACTGTATAAATTCTCATTTTTGATGGAGCCCATATTATTCTATCTACAACATTGGACTTAAATACAAACCTATCCTTTAAGATGTCTTCCAATCTTCTTTTTTGGTCAAGTGGAATGGAAAAGTTTGATAAATATTTCCATTGAATTTTACCTGTTAATTCATCTGTATTTTGAAAATAGTCCTTCCCCTTTGTGCCTCAACTTGTTATTGTAATATCTTTAGCTATTTGAAAATCCTGAAGGGATTTCAATGGTGGATGGTCATTCCAAGAATCCTTCCAAAATAAGGCTTCTTTTCCATTATATATTTCCCAAGTTATGTATGGAGTAATTTATTTTCTACATGATATTATAAAATTCCATATAGCTAATCCTAGCTGGGGATTTGATATAGTAATAATCCTATTTGGGGCTACATTATCTAGATATTTAGCTTCCATGATTTTGCACCATTTTGATTGTGGCTTTCCATACATGTGTCATACTAATTTATCTCTCAATGACAAGTTCCTTGTTGATATATTGTGGATTCTTGCCCCCCCTTTGATTTTTCAACACACATCTTATCTAATAATGTTAATGGATTTTTCCTTGTGTTATCCATATTACCTTTCCATAAAAAGCCTCTAATTAAATTTTTAAGTTTTTTAATGATAGATTTTTGGGCCTTCAAAACTACCATATAATAATTAGGGTAAAAGTACAAAGTTGTGTCAAAATTTTATAAAGGAAATGACCAACACTGATCTAACTTTTAAACTTGAATCACTAGAAAGCTGCATATATATGTTTTTAATTTTGAAATTATGTAAACTAATAAAATGCGTATTTTTTAGTATATTTTATGTTTTTATTTTTTTGACAAAAAAAATAAAAATTGAATATATTTTTTTATAAATTAACACTATAATTTATTTGCTAATAAAATGTTGATAAATGACACTACACGAGACGTCAAGCTTTATATAGTAAATTTCTTTTTTTTTTTCCTTCAATTTTTTTGTGTATATTATAACTTGAAACTTTAGGGCATGATTTTTTTTGTTGTTGTAATTTTAATAAATATATATTTTTAAATAAATATTTAAATGTGTGTATTAAAATACGATTGTTTCCACTCGATGTCAACTTTTATATTAAATATTTATCTAAAATAAAAAACAAATTATATTATCTTAATCTAGATTCTTTTATCTAGGGAATCACATATTTTTAATTTGTTTTAGTATTTTTCGTGACATGGTAATCAACCTAATATTTTTGTATTGATAACCTATTTTTAGTAAAAATTAAAAATTAAATATAAATAATAATTGAACTATTAAAACAAATATATATTTGAAAACTAAACTTATGGATCTACAAAAGGGTATTTTAACATTTAAAAAAAATGTTATTAATATGACTAGGAGTTGTTGAAACATTACTTTTTAAAAATAATTTCAATTTTTAGTAAATTTACCTCAAAGTGGTACTATATATGGATTTAGCCAACAATTTTAGTTAGAAAAGTTGTGGACATATTTAACTTATCTAGAATGAATCATACTAGATCATATGTTTGACCAAAATTGATTTTTAGTTATAAATAATAAAATTCACTTGTACTGATAAGTTGGCTGAAAGTGTAACACAACTTTGTAATTTTACCCATTAGGGATAGTTGAAAATACTATGTTTATCAATAAGATAATTTTGCTAAGTATTTTTTGGATTCAATTGTGTGAAAAAATTTCACATCAACATTTCAGATCACACTCTATGATCCATCATTGGGATGAGAGCTGAGATGCACAAAATTTGCACATAATTGAATCCAAAAATTACTTAGCAATAGCATTATAGATTGTGGAAACTTGATATCACTAATTAAGATCCTTCCTAAAAGAGAAAGCCATCTTCCTTGTCAGGATGTAATTCTTGATTGAATGCTTTGAATTAATTTTCCCCAATATGATACTTTATTAGCCCCTATAAAAATGGTATGGCTCTAGATACCTACAAGGAAACTCTAATACTTGAAAGCCTAGAAGTTTCATTATTTGTCTTTTGATAGTTGACTTTGTGTTAATAATATAAATTTTAGACTTACTTGCATTCACTTTTTGACCCGAGGCAACTAAATATTTATCTAATACAAGTTTTATTTGTTTAGCTCTTGACAAAGATGCCTTGTTGAATAGAATTATATCATTTGCAAATAGTGAATGTGTAGTTTTAATATTGGTGAATGGAAGCGAAATACCTTACCATAAACCTTGTGTATGAACCTTTTGAACATATATGCTCAAGGCCTTTGTAAGAATAATGAATAGAAAAGGAGATAAGGGATCTCCCTATCTTACACCTTGAGTTGAGCTAAAAAATCCTATTGGAGAAACATTGATAATTATCAAAAAATTAGCTCAAGTGATAAGCGCGCATGATAAAATCCACTTACACTATTTATGATCAAACAAAAACTACTTTTAGACTAGAATTAGAAATGACCAGTCTAATCTATCATAGACCTTTATCATATCAAATTTTATGATGATGGAGGATAAATTATAGGAGTTAATAGAGTGCAATACCTCATGTGCAACCAATGCACCTTTAGCCATTTATCTCCCTGACACAAAATCCCCTACTCCTTAGATATTATTTTAAGAATAAAAGAATGAAGTCTAAGATATCTTTGTTTTGTAAATATCTTATATAGAGTGTTACAAAGTGATATTGGCCTAAAATATGAGAAATATTTAGGTGAATAAACCTTTGGAATTATAGATAAATGAGTAGCACTGAATTGTTTCTGCATGATCCCTAGATTCCTAGAATCTTCCTCTCCCTTGAGAAGGTCAGTACCAATAAATTTCCAATACATTTGAAAGAAGATAGCTATGAAACCATCTAGGACTAGAGCCTTATCAGGTGGCAAAGAAAAAATAATTGATTTCACTTCTTCTAGCATGAATGGTCTCATTAATTGATCATTATCTTCTTTTCTAATCAACTTTGGTATGGCATCTAGTCTTTCCTCTCTTTCCCTTATAGACTATGAAGATTGAGATATAGGCACAAATAAAAAGTTATAGAAAAATTAAATACCTTCCTTCTGAATATCTTCTTCTTTAGTAAGAGAAACCCCTAATAGACTATCTTGTATTGAAAAATGGAATTCTTGGCTCTTTTGATCTAAGTGGAAATATGGAAAAGTTTGGTATTTCTATCCCCCTCTTTTAACAAAAGTTCTCAAGATTTTTCTCTCCAATATACTTCTTATCTTTAAAATAATTCTACTTATTTTTCTTGTAATTTTTGTTGTTGTTCAAAGACAAGTCAAAGAAGTTGAGTCCACTTCTAGTGGAACTGTCATTTTTTAGCTTTAAAATAGGTAGTCATTCATTTTTAGAATTTAGGTACCCATTTTAAAGTGGGTACTCATTCCAAAAGTTTTAAAAATCACAATCCACGTTTCTCATTTTTATTTAGGATTAGAAAATGCGTGGAAACCCATTGATTAGCCTTAGACCTACAAGTACAAGGCCATGACAATATTGAGAGCAAAAACTGACTATGTCAATATGGTTGACATGTTTTTTTTAGAATTATTTTATGAAATTAAAACCCATTTTAGATGAGTTTGTGTAGATTCTAAATATGTAATTATTTTCCAATTGGATTAGTTTTTATTTTTAAATTAATTTATGACAAAATAGGTCCATAAACTTGAATTATCAAGGGTTTTTTAGTATTTTAATAACTTTTTATTAAAATATTTTTTTGAAAAACAATTTTTACAAAAGCATACTTCAAACAATTCTTTTCAATTTCAAAAAAAAATAAAAAATGATAAGTTTAGGCCATATTATGTGTGATGTACATGTCAATTTTTCAAAACACCAAATAAGGCCTATAAAATATTAACAAACAAATATTCAATAAAAAATTATAGAAAATTATGGAAAGCGTGTTTAAGTGAGCTACAAATCTTTTCCCAAAAATATTTAGAAAAATATGATTATTTAGGTCAAAATATGGATGACATACATGTGAATGGTATAGTATAAAAAAAAGTGACTTTTAAGCAGTGGTTTTTATAAATAACTATTGAAAATCATTTTTTTTCATCTAGGTATTAAAATAAATTACATATTTGGAAACTAGACTCTGAGTACTACATTTTATGATTAGTGACTTTTTTTATGATTCCATCTCTAAGCGCTTCAAAATTTAAGGTCAAATGTGAAAAATTCTGAAAATAAGGGAAAACACTCACTTTTTGGCCAAAAAGTGGACTCAACTTCTTGCTAGCACCCTACATCCATCCCTTGTGATACTATTTGATCATTAATTTCTTAAATTTTCTTAAAAGCCTTTTCCTTCTACTCAATTTTTTTTTGAAAACATGATCATTCCATGATTTTATTTGTTTGATGTACATAAGTTTTCTGGAAAACTAAAAAATTCTTGACCCTCTAACAAAAGGAGCATTCAACCACCATTGATTAAGAAGATGACGGAAATCTGGTTACCTAAACCACATTGCTTCAAATTTAAAAGAAGACTTATTTTTTGGTTTAGATGCATTTGCCAATATACCCAAAGAAATAGAAAAGTGATATGAACCAGATTAAGGTAGGATTTCTGCTAATAAAAACATCTAAAATCCAATTTGGAGAGGCCAAAAACTTGTTGAAAGACGTTCATCAATATACAAAAAATATTTTCTTCTATTTGACCATGTGAACTTTCCCTTAATAGGTTGAATCTCAAAAATAGAATTTTCTTTAATGAAAGAATTAAAATCTTCCATTTTCTTTTGAGGAGAAGTACCCCCTTTCTTTTCATGAAGATAAATAATTGCATTAAAATCACCAGCTAATATGAATTTTTCTTCTCCTAACTGATCTAGAACCTACTTTAATGATTCCCAAAGGAGTTTCTTAGCAGTTGTTGAGGTTGGACCATACATATTTATAAGCCAAAAACTTAACTAAAAATGGGTTACTTTCATGAGTTTCCTGTTTGTTTCATTTGCAATAGTATCAATCCAAAACTGTTTTTGCATTCCACAAAGTAACTCCCCTAATGCTCCTTGAGAAGGATAATGACTTGAGTTCCATTTAGACTATTTTTTTATAATAGATTGAAATATGTTATCTAAAACTTTAGAATCTTGAATTAGCATTATATGTGCCCCACAATAATGTAGTTGCTTCTTGATTTGGGATCTTTTATTAGAGGCATTAACACCCCTAATATTCCATGAAACTATTTTCATTGGCATCAAGGAGAGCAACTAGCTCTCCTCGATCTTGGTTGCTTAATTGAAGAAACATTACCATTGTTGTCCAAGGTTGACCGAATGCTGATAGCTATCTCCTCTTGAATTTTCATTGAATGAAGAGCATAGATGAAGAGCATGCCCAAAACCCAATATTGGTGGGGCATTTCTTTTGTACAAGGATTTTGGTAAAAAATATGAAACATCTTTAGGACCTTGTTTTGAAAGAAATTTCAGAGCATAAGATTCCATTTTATCCTTTTGAAAAGAAAATTTTCAAGAGTAAATATGAATTTGGTCTATCTTACCATTTTTTATTATGGGCTCTTTCATTTTCTTAGAGAGAGATAATATCTTTGAATTGTCAAAAAGAGAGTCTTGTATTTGCAAAGAGGTATCAAATTTCACAATGATATTTTGTACCTATTTACAATCCCTAGAGAAACATCCTAAATGTACTGATATTTTGTGTAAACGTTCTTAGGGGTTTCTACTAAAATATTTTGAATCTACACCCCATACTTAGTTTTAATGTGAATCTCTTTTAGAATTTCCTTCATAGAATCAAGCAAGAAATAAACCCTAATTGGAAGTCCAAGTTTTGCAAAGAAAGCATAATCATGCTTTAAAAAAATCCCCATCTGATTTGCCAAGATCTCTCTAATTTTTGGCTCCCTGTAATCTAGTGGCAAAGATTGTAGTTAGACCTAGACAGGGATAAATTTGATTGTAGAAGATGCAGGGTTTAAATTTGGAGACCATGGTTGAATGAGTAAACTAGATCCCTCAAAGACCCATGACTTTACCCTATAGACTTCATCTTTGTGAAGTTTTGAAGAAAAAAGCACAACCAAAAACCCTTTCCCTAATCTATATAGAATACTTAATTGGCTCCATCCCATTTTTCAAAAATAAAATCATGCAAGGTTTCTATATTAGTTAGAAAGTTCCAAAACTTAAAGATTAATTATTTCCAATGAAGGTCTTGAATCTGTAGATCAAGGATTTCTTCAGGGAAGGTGATATTTATAATACCCTTATGTTCGCTCTTCCTTGAAGTTACAGGAGTTTTTCGATGAAATGAGTCAGCCTTTGAAACAAAAATGATGTATTGCCATAATGCCAAGCTCCCAATCACATAATTTGGTACCTCCAATAATGCAAGGCATTGCAAATATTATTATAATCCTTTGAATTTTTAGATCAAATCAATAACAATATTTTGGACCCCACACAATTCCCTTCAAACGATTTTAACTCCACAAAATAGTAAAATAAATGAATCACCACATTTCCTACAACCCAATCATGGTTTTTTTCTTTCCATTAATTTACATTGTGGAATTAATTTCCAAAAACTCCATCACCCTGTGACTACCATGTCTCTTCATTTCAAAAAAGTGACAACACCAAAATGAAGATTAAACGAATTTCAATTTCAATAAAATTCAAATATGGAGGATTCATAAAAATATAGATTTACTCCATCAAAAGTTTCACAATAAAATAATAGTCACCAACACGCTACCAAGACACAATCGAAACCACAAATAAAGAGAAAACCAAAACTAAATCGATCATCAAATTTTTTTGGACGATAGAGAATTGCATTTACACCTGGTGCTCCTATATTAGACATGCTAGGTAGGAGAAATGTTCCATGAGGCTACAACTCATGAAATTTTTTGAAAGCTTCAAATGGTGATCCCATGCCCATTTTTTATTTATATTTCTTCTACATCAATTGGCTTCTTCTTCTGTCCATTGATAAAAACCTCTTTTCCTCTTCCCTCTTTCACATTCTTCCATTACTTATGCTATAATCTACACTCACGTGGGTGGGAACCTCCACTTAGTTCTCCCCAATGATGAAGATCCATTTCAGACTTCTCATATAAGTTGGTATTTTGTTCCAATGCTAAATTAGTTTTCCTCTTAGATTCTCTTCACTTCTCTTACAAGTATTTGGTTGTCTCTTACTCTTTTTCTCTTCCTTGTGAAATTTTTGCACCAGCTCATCATTACTTTCCTTGAACTCACTCAAATTAATCTTCTCATGAACTACTATCAGCAAACTCCCAACCTTCCTTTCCATTGTCACAACCTATTCACTAGCATGAAAATAAACCAATGAACTATCTCTCATTTTTTTCTCCTTATCCTTCAATGGACTCAAATGATACTCCCTTCCATCCTTTTTGATGGTTTCCCAACCATCATACATAGTGTTTTTATTATATTGCCACGGTCTACCCAAAAGGACATGACAAGTGCCCATGGGTATTACAACACACAAAACCTCATCAACATGCAGTGTAGAAAAATGCATTCATTTACATTTTCACACTTGTTTGGGTCGTCCTTGCTAAAATTGGGCTTCTTTATGCCTTATTTGGTCTTATTTTGCATCTACAAGCCTTATTTAATGTATCTTTCCAAGGACAATTTTGACACATATCTTAAGACCAATAATAAATTAATGTTTTTGGATTGTATGACCTAGATTTAGTGATGTGGGACTCATACACCACCTTGGGCATATGAGTCCCACTTATGTTTTGGGGCCTGGTCCTGAATTTAGTATAGAACTTAAAATTCCTTAAAAATTGTGTCCCAAGCTTAGCCTATTGGGACTCATAAGCCCCAACTAGCGTATGAGTCTTGCTTAGCTTGGATCTATTTTGAATTCAAAATCTTGGTAGGATTTTATTTTCCTAGATTTGATGTCAGCTTATAGTGTTGTGACTTCGGGAAATTTGGCATAAACATGTAAAAATACAATGTTATTTCACAAATTTCCTCCTAGAAAATTTTATGAGCAAGTATCCTAGCAATTTTATGAGATCAAGAGCATTCAAGAGCTGATTATCAAGCATTTTGGAGGAACATTCAAGATTCAAGCATCATGCCAAAGTCATCATGCGTCATGTTTCTTTTTGAGCTAACATTTATGATGTAGGTTCTTATGATTCAAGCAAGCTTTAAAGTCAAGATCTACATTCATGCTAGCCATTACTTATAAGATGCAACCTTTTTTTCAAGGGTTTGGTGAGTTGTAACATAGCTTATTTGTTCATTCATCATTCCTTCATTCTATTTGATTTAATTTCAAGTTTTGATTACCAAAACAAGATTTGACCAAGGAAAACCCTATCCAATAACAAAAAAAAATTTCCTCTCTTTGATGTGTGATTTGTAGATCTAGGTTGAAGATCCATTGAAGATAAAGATTGGAGAAAGGTTGTCAAGCTGTCAAATTTTTCATCTACATTGCAAGGTCATGGAAAGTCATCTATAGAGCAGAATTAAACATCTTAGATCAACCCAGATACTAGGACTAAATCACAACTTGTGGCATATGAGTCCTAGTATACCTAATTTCAAGAAATTTTTGTAGATCCTGGTTTAGTAGTTTTAGATTTTAGTTTCGGTCTGAAACCCTAAAATGGGACTAAATCGCTCCTACTAGCTATGAGTCCTAGTATCCTTTAAAATTTATATTTTTCAAGATTTTAGACCTTGTTCCAAGCCTCTTCAAATTTCCATGTGCACCTTTGTTTACCTCTAATTTGTTATTCTGATTTGAGTTCATTTTCTAGATCATATCATTAGGTTTTGCATGTTACTTTCATTACTTGTCTTTCCAAGCCCTTGCTTGGTGGTGAACCACCTTATTGTCTTTAATTAAGCCCTAGGACACCTTATTGTAGATCTCTTTCTCTCATTCTATCTCTAGATTGAGTCTCTAATGTTTCCTTGAATGAAACTTGAAGGAAATGGGTGGTTCTATCTCCCAAAACATAGAAACAAATCCTTATTCTAGGTTTCAAAACATAATTACCAATCTAAAATTCAACCAAATATTGTTCACTTACCAAAATTTGATGACCCTCTTGCAACCAAGTGACTCAGTAAGGATTTGGATGTCTTGTCTTTCTCAATTGAAACTATTATATCATATCTTGTGAGACCAAATTATTGGTACTTCCGCTGTCCACAACTACCTTACAGACTACTTGCCACCTGATTTACACATTGTTCGAAATAAAATCTGCCTTTGTGTTGGCTCTGATTCTTATTTTTCTTGTTTTAAAAGAACTCTATTCAACATCAATGACTCTCCTTGTTTAGGCTCTTCTACTTGCTTCGGAGAATTTACACTCTTCATCAACTTGTGTTGCATAATTATTTTCTACACTCTTCCTACTAATGTCTTGTTGTATTTGAGGGTATTCAAAGGCCCTATGTACATCCTCTCCACATCGGTAACATACACCACTGAATCCTCTCGCTCTACCTCTTCCAAATGACCCTCTTCCATGAGATTAATCTCCACTTCCTCTTGAGAATTATCCTCTTCCTTTATATTCTTATGTGCTAACATGAGATGTGCTTGCTTCATCTCGTTTATTTGGATAACCCTTGCCATTGTTGGGTTGTTCTCTTTCACATGAAAATCTGCCTCTACCATGAGAATTATGTTGATTTTTTCTTGCAAGTTTTTCTTCCACCTTCAAGGCATATTGATATGCCTCTTATACACTAGTAACTCGAAGCATACTCACTTCATATTGTATGGAATTATGGAGACCATTTATATATCTTGATACTTTTTATACATCATCATCCACATGTCCAACCTAGATATTGAACCAATAGAACTCCTCAATGTACTCCTGTACATTCTTCTCTCTTTGATTCAAATTTTGTAGCCTCTTAAAAATGTCAAGTTGGTAATCTATAGGCAAATTTTTTCCCTTCAATTTCATCACCATCCTCTCCCATGTTTCAATTTTATCTTTATCTCTTCAACGTCTTTCAAGCTATACGTGCTCCCACCACATGGAAGTGTGTCCTTTCATCTTTGTGCGTACGTATTTCACCCGTTTTGGATCTTCAATTGAATCCATGTCAAAATATATTTCCATTTCTGATATTCATTCTAACAACCCTTCCAGATTCAATGTACCACTGAAACTTGGAGGGTCCAACCTAGAGGCTTGCTACAAAGCCTAGCACTTGCTTTCAAAAATATACCTTCTACCTCATCTCTATGCTCATCTTATGCATTGAATTTTGGTGTTTCCTCTTCAACTTCATCCTCACTGACATCCACTACTAGGATCCCTCTTCGCTTCATCAATTATATTGCCTCCAACCATGCTCCTATCCTAGCTTCAAGGACTCTTATCATTTCTCTAAAGGCCTCATGATCTGCATTACATGGTCCTCTTTGCCCACACCCTCTTTGCACCATGTTCATAGCCCTCCAAAATTGTGGGTCGCATTGTCCTCTCACACACCCACAACAATCTTCTTAGGGTTCTTCTCCCAACACAATTCTATACTAACTCTGATACCAAATGGTGTAGTCAAGAATCGGGGGACCTATAGGACCACCAATTCCAACAAAAAATAGAAAACCAAAACCAAAGCTTACTAGACAATCAATTCAATTTTTAAATTTAAATCAATTAACATCAACAAGAACACATTACTAAGCATTCTCCATTCTAAGAAAAATCAAACTATAAACCATACAAAACACAAGAAAGTGTTCCCAACATATTCAAATTCAAAATTATTTCTTATTTTCCACAATTAATTGTTCAACTCACACTTTTCTACTGCCTATCAACAATTAATTCATATGATGTGCTTTTACAACCAACTCTAAATCTAAATTTTTTCTATTCCATACCCTGCTATCCTCTGTTCACCACATCTTGATATTTTATTTTTTATTGCAGACTTCTAGGCTAACTTTATTCTTTCTGAGGATGGTTTGAGTATCAACAATGCTTAATGGTTACCCCCACAAATATGAATCAACACCCTTTTGAGAAAGTATAATGCTAGAAAATAATGTAAATTATTATAAAAATGCCCATGCCTAGCTAATGCTCATCCACACCCAACCAATACATATGTTTTTAAAACATATTCAACATTTGTTTTTTTCTTTTGATTTCCTTGCTAAACCAAGCATTGGAAAATGACTTTCATTTCACATTTTATCTTACAAAATGCAAAAAACAACCTTTTTATGGTCCATGCGATGTTAGAAGACGTTAATTTGAAACACAAAAGAGGGATCACCATAATGCCAAGCTCTGAATCACATAATTTGATACCTCTAGCAATACAAGGTGTTGCAAATATTATCAAAATCCTTTGAATTTTTTAGATGAAATGGGCAACAATATTATGGACCCCATGCAATTCCCTTTAAATTATTTTAACTCCACAAAACAATAAAATAAATGAATCGCCACATTTCTTGTAGCCCAATCGTGGTTTTTTTCCCTTCCATTAATTTTCATTGTGGAATGAATTTGCTAAAACTCCATAACCCCTTGACTACCATGTGTCTTCGTTTCAAAAAATGCCAACACCAAAATGAAGATTAAACAAATTTGAATTTCAATAAAATTCAAATACGGAGATTCACAAAAATATAGATTTACTCCATCAAATTTTTTTCACAATAAAAAAATAGTCACCAATACGATACCAAGATTCAACTGAAATCACAAATAAAGAGCAAATGAAAATTACATCGATCATCAATTTTTTTTTGGGGTGATGGAGGATTACAATTATGTCAAGGTGCTCTTGCATCATATAAATTATAAATTAATGAAGAAATGTTAATTCATAAAAAATATATATTATACATCATAAAAAGGAATGATAAAATATTTAGCTAAAATCCTATTAAAAATTAATACAATCTTCAACATATTTTTTAAAAATATTATCAAATAGTCTACCACATTCTTTTTTGACAACTTAAAATGTCGTAACCAATTTTCTTATAAACAATGTTTAAATATAATGCTTGATTCCATGAACTTACCTTATACATTATGGGGCATGATGCATGGATGGGTGCACCCTTATGGATGGATAGTCATTTCCATTGTTCAAATCCTTGCCTATCTAGATGACACAATAAATTTATTTTTTCTCTCTCTATTTCCTAGAAGTTCCATATAATGGTTAACTAAAGCCAAGGGAAGTTTTTTTAAATATCTCTACTTCAAGATGTTGTCTAGAAATGAGGTAGGGGATTGTGAGGATTATCTCTTAGTTTTATTATTTATTATTTTGTCTATTTATTTGAGGGAAATACATATCTATTTATTTGAGGGAAATACATATTTTTAAAATATATAAGAAAGGTAGTTTTAATAACATTTTGTAAAAGGAGAAAAATTTGTGGGATTTTTTTTAATAAATGTTTATATATAAGTAAGATATTACTGGATTCCTAAAATATAGAAGAGGACAGGGAAGGCTAGCAAAAAATAAAACATGTTCATCCACAGCCAATCAACCATTATGTTAGTATGAGAGTCACTTCCATTATAACATGACCCCATAATTTAAGAATCACAATATATTGGACTATACATGTGTAATGGTAAAAATTTCAAATCCATGTAAAATTCCCATTTAGCTTTGGGTTTATTTTGAGAAAAATGTCTTAATAAATTTACATAGCAATAAGTGGCACACTCTTACGCTAAGCTTGGCTCCTTCTATGATTATTATCATCCCCATTTACTCCCACCTTATAATTTCCATATATTTGACCTTATTCTAAGTCCATTTACACCTATTTCTATATACTCGCCTCACTTTTCAATCCAAAAATTTGTATGTCTACTTCAAGTCCTAAAATTCTACATCTTATCATAAGTTAATGGATTGAAATACATAGGTTCAATCCTAAGCCATAGAGATTGAACCTAAATTCCAGTATTTTATATTTAAAATGATTGACCCTTTCCCCTTTCCACTAGTCATTAGGAGTTGATTTGGTTCATATTTGTGTGACCATTCATCATATCTTAGTATTTAAATACATTCATTGGTGTCCTTAAATCAATGAACAAACAAGAAGGAATATTAACATTATAAGAAGCATTCATTATAGGAACATTTAAATTTGGAACAATAAAATGAATGCATCTACATTGAAATTTGCATATAAATCATTGCATGATCGATTTTGTTATTTTTTATCATTAGCCTAAGTTTTAATTAAAAAAATTAAGTGACAAGATATGTATGGATAGATATTAAGAGGTTGAAACATAAATTCGATCACATTATGATGTTATAAGATAGTTTGAGGAAAAATATGTTTAAAATGGAGATTTTTTTCTCTTACAAATAAACAAAAGATTATACATATTTGTAATTATGGTAAGAGGTGTAACTTCACTGGTAGCAAAGTAGATGGATTGCAATAGCACGAGTATTATATAACTCCTTAATTTAATTTTGACACCTTGGAATTACATGCCAACTTATCAATTTAATAATAAATATTTTATTAGTAAAATCTTATTACATTAAAAACAAATGGTAAATGGGACAATTTATGTAACTCTTCAAAGTAAATAAAATAAATATTAAAATAATTTTTCTTATACTTTTTAATATCTATCTATTTACCTATTTACACATTCATGATCTATTTAACAATGTAGATAGATATTAAAAATGATATTTTTATATAATTCTTCTCTATAGAATTGACCTCAACATTAACATCAAATTGATAATATCTTTAAACTAATTCACAGTTAAGTTCTTAGTTATTGTCTCTCTATCTCAATGAATTGATCTAAATTCAAATATCTTTATAACCTAATTTTTAAAATATTTTTCTCCTCTTTACATTGAACCAAAAATTTTAGGGGAAAGAGTATTCCCCAACAAGCTTCTAGGATTTTCACCTAGAAGCTAGAGGAGAGAGTTCTTTCATGCCCTAAAACTTGGAAGTTCATTCAATGTTGATTGCTAAATGTGATTGAACTATGTTTATATGACAAGTCCTAAATGAAATATATTATAACTAGAAATAAACTAGCTAATGAATGCAAACTAATGAAACTTACGTTATTTGAAAACACATGATGATATGCAAAAGGATAGAATAGAGACTATACAAGACAAGATAAGAAAAGTGCACTTGGAAACTGACAAGAGCTGAAGTGGAAATTGCAAAAGCCTCTAAAATTCTAGAAAATTTGCTTTTTAGGTTAATTCGGACACTTACGCCAAGCTAGGTGACTTAGTCCAAGTTTTGGCAAACTACTCTGAGCTCAGTTTCAGCCAATTGGGTACCCAGATCTCCAAAAATACCTAACAGAATCATGCAATGGGACTAAGTCACCACTATTGGTGACTTAGTCCATTCCAACTTTTCTAAGAATCATAATGTGGAAATAGAATCCTGTAGTCTGCAATTTGCTTTCTCACTGAAATTCGGGTCCAGATCTGTAAAATCACCTACAAAATATAATATATTTTGGTTTCTAATGTAGGATTTGCCTTGGTCAAACCCCTAGTTGGTATTTAAACTTTGAAAGAGATAAGAAATCTGCTGAAAACTCTAGCCCTAAGTGTGTATAAGACTAGAAAAATTGAAGTATGATGCAACCCTATTCTAATGTGCAAGAAAAATATGCATAAATGAAAGTAGAACAATGCAAGATTCATTCTAAGAGACCCTAAATCATATTAGAGATGAATCTTAGTGACATGCAAACCTTCCTTAGGCTGAAGATTGAGAGAAAATGGAAAATGGAACCACTTTGAAAACAAGTCTTTAGATTGATTTGATGGCTAGTTGCATCTCCTCAACCTAGATTTCTCCATGATTCTCCATAGACATCCATAATCAACCCTTTGCAATGTGAGATCTTGAGTGAGAAATGAGCTTGAAGACTTGCAAAAGTCCTAATTTTCTACCCTAAGCTTCAACTTTGATGTAGAAAGAGTAATGGATCTTCTTGTGGAAGATGTTCAACACTTGATTCTTGAGTTTTTTGTTAAAAATGACTAAAGGTATTGGAAAAATGACCTAAAATCATGTATCTATAAGCAACAATACTGAATTGTTGAGTATTTTGACCTAAGAGGCTGACACCCATTGAGAATTTTTATCAAGTCAAATATTTTCCCTCTCAAAAATGTAAATAACCCTAAAATTCACCACCTTGGGTGACTTAGTCCCACCTAGGGTTTTTGAGGCGAGATTTGTGATATTTGAGTGATTTTAATGCTATTTGTTGGGACTTGTATGATTTATTAGGTGAAACGGGCCTCAAAGTCAAAGATAACAAGTCTTAGGGGCCTATAAATGTTGTTTTAGCAGAGTGATTGATGCAAGGATGTCTAAATTAGGACCAAATAAGACACAAAATTGTTCTTTTCTTCAAAGGTATACAATTTTTGGTGACACATTTAGCCCCCACTTTAGCGCCCATATGACTTTACGTGCATATGTAAGCTAAAGGACTATAAAAAATGCACTTTACTTCATAAAATGATACTCATTCAAAGGTGAGAGAATGAAGCCCCCAGTGTAGTTATCTACAAAATCACAATGTTATGACCTGCATCCTAAAACACAAACTCGTTAGTTGTCCAATAATCTTCTTAATTAATTCCTAGAAATCAAATTTGAGGGTAGATGTATGCCCCCCCTTGATTTTTCTTGCTTTAAAAAGGTGTAATCAAGGTAGCAATCTAGCCACATCGAATGAGGACACGTATATCGAAGGGAATTTCCAAGTACCATGCCCCATAAATATAGGTGATTAATTATTTAGGGTGTGGAAACATGATTTAACATAACAAACAACATAAAAAATGGAGTTCACTAACACTTGTTATATTGTTTTGAATGAAAAGCACTCTAATATGTCTAAGAGAGTGAGAGTACAAATGTGCTTAAATTAGAATGAGAAAGAGTATTTAAAGCATGAAAATGAAGTAACTTGTCACTTACTTGTTCATTTTACCTTCCTATAGCTTGAGAGTGACAAGAGAAGAGTGAAAGATGCCTTGCAGAAGAGACTTCACACCTGCGAGACTGGATGAACTGCGGGACCAGGTGGCACATGGAGAGCATTATCACGAGTTGAGTCGATTTTGCTACCTTCATATTGTGATTGTTCAATTATTGAAGGATTGATATGTATATCTAGGCTAATTTAGGATCTTGGAATTTTTTTTTGCAAAGCGTCCCTTTTTTCGCAAAGTGTCCCTTTTGTTCACAAAGTGTCCCTTTTGTTCGCAAAGTGTCTCACTTTTCGCAAAGTGTCCCATTTCTTCATGAAGTGTCCCAAAAGGGTTCTAAAGTGTTTGGGGCCTAAAATAAAGCACACTAGAGCAACATTAGTACACTTGCATGATGAATTAGAGTAAAATTGAAGATATTAGATGATTTATAAAGCATATTTTGATGTTTTTGATAGGTACCCACCCATTCGTGGCAACACCTAGGTGGGAGAAAGTTAATATTTTTGAGAGATTTAGTCCCCACTTTGTCAGCGGAGGTAACAAAAAATGTGTAGGCCATGGGGATCTACTGGGCGTACCTCATGCCCCCCATGAGGTACCATGATGTGATGTTGATGCCATTATGCAAGCAGTAGAATGTAGATACATGCACATTCCACCTACCAACTGGAGAGATGACAGTCACTCTAGAGGATGTGCACTGTATACTCTGAGTCCCTATTCAGGGGGGGGGGAGCGAGTTTGCTTCCAAAGAGACCATAACTTTCATGAGTAGCAAGCTAATATGCAGTACTATCTGGATGGGCTAATTCATGATGAGAGGGTGATAGGGAAGATTGGCCTAGCGATGTTACTCTATTTACGAGTGCCATTGGTTAGATGAATTATGATGCATACCTCCACATTAGTACTTTTTCCAGATGGATGTGCAACACACCTTGAGGGTGGACTAGTGCATCTAATACAAGGCATGGAAGAGTATAAAACAATATTCACCTGGGGATGTTGTATCCTTGCACACTTGTACTATGATTTGGGATAGTTTATGTTCTGAGAGCTAGACAATATGGTGTATTATATGATACTGTAGGTCTGGTGTTTGGAGCATATCACATGCACGATGCCTACTAGCTTCCCATGTCCTACAGTAATTGGGTATCCTTGGGCATTCGGCTATCCTCTACGGTGGTTATGGCAATATGGAGATTTACACTTTTGGAGAGTGAGGTTCGATCGATTGGAAGAGGATGAGATATTATGGAGACCTTATCAGTTGACACTACGGTGGCCGAACTACACTAGACAAATGAGGAGACTATAAATGGATAGTTTTTTGGTTGGTTGACATGATCACATAGTATGTCCCTTCTACTATGATCGATTTATGTGGCAGTTTGGATAGATTCAAAGGCCACCCAAGCTACAATCACCTTTTAGGAGATCTGTATGGAGTTCCCAGAGACTAGGTGATACAACACGGTTCACTCTAGACGATGTTGTCCAAAGTGACTCTGATTTCTCTAATCATGATTAGTCGCTGATCTCCGACACAGACAACGTCGGTGCTACATGGGATCATGAGGAGTGGTCGATAGTATCATGACCATCTCCAGTATTTTTGATTGATGAGCCTGTAGGAGATGGATGGCCATTGTCGAATGAGGGAGATGAGATAGAGGATAGGGGCAAGGAGACATGCTACAAGGTTGTAGACATATTCTTTGATATCATTGATGAAGAGTATGATGAGGATATAGATCTAGACTATGATGGCTAGGAGGGAGAGGAGGAGGATGAGGATGAGGACTAGGAGGAGGATGAAGATGAGGAGCCACCTCTGAGTGAGAGTGATGAGGTAGCAGCTGAGGATTGACATGAGTGGGGAGAGACCTCACCCATTCATATGACTAGATCCCGAGCAAAAATGATAGTAGGTACTAGTACTCATAGTCGAGGAGAGACTAGTACAACATCCATGCCCCCTACATAGGATGAGGTTGATATCACTCATCCTATTGGAGATATAGGTGATGATATTTAATTTTGATGCATGTACCTTGTGCTTTTTTGTACTACTTTATGCATATATATATATATATATCATGATGTGTACTGATTATGTATTGTTTCTACCTTGCAGGGCCCATGAAGGATTGGTAGGATCTCTACCATCAAGTAGCTATATCCAGTAAGTTCCAGCGTCTATCGACGAGGAGGAGATGGACTCAAATTATGTGCTCCCACCTATTGTGGAGCAAGATCTAAAGTCACTTAGACCATTCGCGAGACCACGGGCAATGCATGAGAGCTTGAGGAGACACATTTTTTGAGCTAGGATTGCATCACAAGCACAAACATCGAGGACTCCAACATATTTTGAGAGACTAGAGAGAGAGGCGACACAACTACAGACAAAGAGGGATTAGATAGCAGGAGAGCATCAGGCGACTCTTGTGTGGATGGAGGGGTTAGAGTTTGCGATCAGATTTAGTGGATCACAATCACAATCACGCACAACCATCTCCTAATGTATGACTACCGATACAACATGAGTGCCAGATCATGAGGGATCTAATAATCACATTCATTAGTGACATTGTATATTTTGATGACATGCACATAATTTTTTTGATATATATATAAGCATTTGGATGTTATATGTCTTGTCTTAATGTGTGAATGTTAAATGACAATGTGATTAATTAAATAGCCTTTGTAAGAATACTTAATTAATGTCTTCATGATTTAACAAAGTTGATGTGATCTAATTAAAACTTGTTAGAGTTTCTTTTAGATACAACATGAAAATTAAGTATGTTATGCACTTATGATTGAGAGTAGCAAAACACACAAGAGGAATTTTGAATAGTATGAAACCTAAAGAAAATATAAAATGAATTAAATAATCACTTTAGTGTTCAGGACATATACATAAGCAATTTTCAAGAATGAAGCAATGGGAAAGCATAGAGGAAATGATCCAATAGCTCTAACAACACTGCTTTATAATTCATACTATTCAAAGGGACTAGACATAATACTGATGTAGATGTGTAGTATTAATAGGGTCTTTAAGGGGCATGCCATCTCATTTAGTTAAGGTGTAAGCGCTAGTTCCATAATTCGTATTGATTACATAGGGTCCTAACCAATTAGGGTTGAATTTTCCTTTTTCAACATAATCGATAGCAGCATTTTGTTGATTTTCATATAAAACTAAATCACCTTTGTTAAATGTCTGAGGGATGACACCAATATCATGTTTGCATTGTAATTGTTTGGTGTAAACTTGAAGATGCTTGAGAGTGTTAATGCATTTTTCATCATGCATTTCAAGCTGGTGTAATTGTTATTGCGTATAGGTGTCATTGTCAAAAAGACCTTGGAGAGCAATCTGTAATGTAGGAATTTCTAAATCCAAAGGTATGATAGCCTTGATACCACATATAAGGTTGAAAGGTGTATTGTCTATAGAGGAGCGAACACGTGTGATAGGCCCATAACACATATTGTAATTGTGTGTGCCAATCTTTTTAGTTTAGATTAATAGTTTTCTTAAGGATTTGTTCAAGGATTTTATTAGTGCTTTCAACTTGACCATTAGATTGTGGGTAGTAAGGTGTTGAAAAACGATGTTGAATATGAAAGGTCTCCTAGAACTTCTTCACATCATTATTTTTAAATGGTGTTCCATTATTTGAAACTAATGCAGAAGGGAGTCCAAAGCAAGCGATGATGTGTTCCAATAAGAAATGAAATATTACATCAGTAGTTGTGGAGCAAAGAGGAATAGATTCGGCCCATTTGGTGAAATAATCAGTTGTAGTGATGATAAACGTATGTCCAACAGAAGAAGGTGGTGAAATTTTTCCAATTAGATCTAGTCCCCACACAGAGAACAACCAAATAGGGATTTGGGCATGGAGCTCAAAATCAGGAGCATGAATCAAATTTATATCTTCTTGGCATTTGTGACATTACTTAACATATGCATAACAATATTTCTCCATATTTTTCTAGTAGTAACCCATATGAAGGAGTTTTTGTACTAGGTTTTTTCATCCAAAATGAAAACCACAAGTGTCGGAATGGGCCTATTCGAGGGTGATATGAGTTTCATAATCCTTGAGACATCACATGAGAATTCCATCAAATGTTCTTCTATACAATGTATCATCAAGAATTATGTACTTGGTTGCTAGCTTTTTTAGATGAGTGCGAGTGTTTCAGGTGGTAGGCTTAGGAATGGTACCATCTTTTAAATAGTTATTGTGGCATCATAAAATTCACACGAATTACCTGGGAATGTTGGGAGCACATCATCAGATTTATCACTGATAGAGGGTTTCATGATTGGGTGGATGGTAAACATGAAATTTTCGGAAGGATTTGAAGGGGATATGAGAGAAGTCGCACTAGCCATTGCATCTATGTGTCGATTATCTTTTCAGGGGATGTTGTCAATGCTGAACAATTAAAACTATTATAACAAAATCAGTACGAGATCCTTATATTTTAATAATTTATCATGCTTAGTTTGATAGAGACCATTGATTTGTTTGATCAGTAATTGTGAATCACCAAAGATCTTAATATCTTTGACTCCCATGACTAAAGCAACACGCAAAATAGCAATTAACGTTTCATATTCAGTTGTGTTATTTATACATTGGAAATTTAAGTGATATGGCAAGGGAATAGGATTTTATACGGGTAGAATTAATATAACTCCAACACCAGAGCACATTCGACACTTGGATCCATCAAAGTACAATTCCCATGTAGGAAGCTCTATGGTCAACACATTATCATCGGGAAAGGAAACATTTGTGGGTAATGCTAAAGGTGAAGGAGCATTGGTTAAGTGGTCAGTTGAGGCTTGGCCTTTGATTACTTTTTGGGAAACAAATTTAAGGTCAAACTCAGTTAAAAACATTACCCATTTAGCAAGACATCCTGATAGGTCTATTTTACTGAAAAAGATATTTTAGAGGATCATATTTTTTCATCACTTGTAAATTTCTACATTTAGTAAATAATGTCACAACTTACTAGTAGCAAATACAAGAGCCAAACATTGTTTTTTGATGGTTGTGTAGCATGTTTCATAATCTATGAGAGTTCGACTGACGTAATAAACTAGGTTTTCTTTTCCATTGTCATCTTGTTGGGCCAATAATGTAGCAAGAGCATGGGCGGAAGCAATAATATAAAGGATGAATGGTTTTTTTGGTATAGCAGGTTGTAAAACTGGTGAAGTTGTAAGGTATTATTTCAAACTCTCGAAGGCATGTTTACAATTGTCATTCCAATAAAAATTCACATCCTTTTTGAGGAGGTGTGTAAAAGGTAATGTTTGATCAGCTGAGGAGGGGACAAAATGATGGATGGCTTGAAGCATTCCTTATAATGTGCGTAATTGGGAAATGTTGCAAGGAGGTGGCATGCTAAGTATGGCATCAATTTTCTTTGTTTCCACCTCAATTCCTCTGCGAGATATGATAAACCCTAAAAATTTATCGCTGTCTACACCAAAGACACACTTTTTTGGATTTAAGCACATGTTATACTTGTGCATTCACTCAAATATTTGTCGAAGAACATTCACATTATCTTGTCCTATTAAGGATTTGGCTAGAATTTCATCAACATAATCTTCCAAGATTTTATGTATGTAATCATGAAATATTAATGTCATTGCTCGTTGATAAGTCGTGCCTGCGTTCTTTAATCCAAAAGGAATCATAACCCAACAAAATTTTCCCCAAGCGGATGTGAATGTCCTCTTGTATTGATCTTGTGGGTTGATGAGTATTTGATTATATCCAGAAAATCCATCCGTAAATGACAACAAAGCATGTCCAACAGTTGAATCCACAATCATGTCGATATTAGGATGATGAAAATCATCCTTCACAGAGGCCTTGTTCAAATCATGAAAATTCGTACATATCCTAACACGATTATTGGTTTTAGCAATGACAACAATATTTGATATCCAGGGAGAATAATCAATAGGTCGAATGAACATTGCGACAAGGAGTTTTTCAAGTTCTCCTTTAACATTCAAGGCTATATTAGGGTTCATTTTTCATATCTTTTGGCAAACGGGCTTAACATTATCAGCAAGGACAATTTTATGAGTGACGATCTTCAGATATATTCTTGGCATATCAAAATATTTTCAAGCGAAGAGTTCAGGAAAGGTGTGAAGCAAGGTTGCAAGATCTTGTTGTTCTTCACCATCAAGACACTTCCCAATTTTAATGAATTTGTCTTTATCATCTATGTCCATTGGTATATCAATGGTATCCCCTAAGGTGAGTGCATTGGACTTAGGAAACTCTAGATTATAGGATTCCATGCTTGTGGGAGTTTCATTAATGTCCACAACGTTGAGCTTGGTACTTATCATAGCACAAGAAACCTTCCTCTTGGCAATGAGAATCTTATCAAAAGCACCTAACATGTGCTTCAAAGCTTCATCATAGTTAACATAGGCTAATGGTGGGGAATCCATATCAAGGAATTCAGGATGTTTGAGTGTGAGATTGATTCCTGGTGTACATGTGATAGTGTTGATGTTGAATGATGGGCGTTGATTTTCTTTTGTAGATTTAGAAAAGGAAAACCCTAAACTAGTCTTAATCTCTTGTATATTAGGTTCAATGGGAACTTGAATACCTTGTTCATGTTTGTCACATCCGTTACCATTGTATCCAAAATTGTTTCACAAGATCATAACCTCATCCATAAATTCTTTCCATTTCTTGTGGGTTGGGTAGTTGTTGGTAATCTATCTCATCAAAATTTGTTGTATACGTTGTTTTTTCATTTGAAGGAGATGAGGTAGATGTGTGGGAATATTTTTATTCATTTTAGGTAGACAAGACGGTTGGTTGTTCTTCTTTTTCATCTTGTTTTCATGTGATTATGTATTCACCCATAAATGAAGGTGCGAATTCTAATGATCCCCAATCATCACCAAGTAAGTTTAAAGAATTTGATTCTTCTTGTTGATTCTTCTCAAGAGGTGCTATGTTGGAGGTGGGAATTAATGTGTTAAGAGGACTTGTTGTTCCCTTTTCAAGTTGTAAGAAACTTTTAGGCTTGGGTTCTATGTCAATTTGATAAAAATTGTTGTTATAGACATATTTCATTTTTTGATGAAGAGTCGAGGGTACTACATGCATCTCATGAATCCATGGTCTTACCAAGAGGATATTATAGGAAATATCATAGGGAATGACATGAATAGGAGTTTGCAACATAACCATTTTGACGGTAATAGGTAAAGTAATGACACCAAGTAGTTTATTTGTCACATTGTTGAATCCTCTAATAGATAAGGAAATAGATTTTATTTGCGATTTATCCACATGTAATCTATCAAGAAGCTTTGTACTGCACACATTAAGGGTAAATCCACTGTCAATAAGGATCTGTTTGATTCCTATCTAATCGTATTGGGCTATTATCATAAAGGCTTCATTTTTCTTTCTTAATTCTATAGGAGGGAGCTTGTGTTGATAGAAGGTAATGTCTACATTAACTATATTCATTCCTTTTATTAGAGTTGCCACATCATTGAAATTCATACCAAGAGGGACCACTATCTATTGTAATGTTGTTTGAAGCATAGAATGATAGTTGGGGGAGTTCTAAAGAAGATCCCAAAGGGATATCTTGGCAGGAGTATTCTTAATTTCTTCAACGAGATCGTACTCCCTAAGGTATGAATTTAAAGGAGGGGCCACGAGTAAGATAGGGTTGGGTAGAGGTAAGGGTGTTGAGGTGGCTTGTTGGGGCTATGGGTTATTTCTAGTGTAATGAGTGTGAGCAATAGAATCATGTTTAGCTGGGTAAAGGGTAAATTCAGGTTTGGATGGAGTTTGAGGTTTATGGGAAGTTGGGTACAGAATGAGCTCAGGTTGAATTACATTGACATCTTTTATTTGAGGTTTCTCACAAAAAACCTTAGCAGATGAGTTAGGTGAGATGAATTCTTGAAGAGTTTCATTTAACATATCCATATCATCACAACTAAAAGTTTTGGGGGATAGGTTATCGGTGGTTGGTTTGGGTTTATCATCGTGAACCTTAGTGGATGAACTTAGTGAGAGGAAGCCCTATAGAGCTTCATCTAACTTAGCCAATTCATCACTACTAAACACTTAGATGATATAGTTTTCCTATAGTGAAGTAGTGTGTGAATAATTTCATGTGTAGTTTCTAATGTTTTGGCTTCATGTTCTATTGAATTTTCTTTAAACAAACTAGGAACTAATGCTGAAAATGAAGCTTGCAAAGATATAATGCTATTCATATATGCCATGAAAGTAAAATATGCTTATGTTAATGCTGACCATATAATAGAAAGTAACTGAATGTAAACAAAGAATCAACTAGAACAAACAAAAACTTTAGAAACTGGCAAGGAAATATAGAAATCACTGATGCAAAATGAGCACTGGGACTAAGTCGCCCAAGGTGGTGCATCAGTCCCAGTAGGGATATTTTTGACTTTTTTCTAATTTTTCTAATGAAGAATGATGTATTTTGTATTGTAGAATGTAAATCTAAAGTGCAGATTCCTAATTTTTCTTTTGTTTAAGGAAATGAGATGCAAAAATGAACATTTCACTAATGCAAAGCATGAAACCCTGGGATGCAAGTTTAAACAATGCAACATGCAATGCAATGTTAATAGGAGGTGTTCCTAGGATGCAAAAGTAGGCTAGATCAGAATTAAGATATTTCTAAATGTAGGTTCACCAAAATGAACCACAAATTTTAGGGGAAAGAGTATTCCCCAATGGGCTTCTAGGATTTTCACCTAGAAGTTAGAGGATAGAGTTCTTTCACACCCTAAAACTTGGAAGTTCATTCAATGTTGATTAGTAAATGTGATTTAACTATGTTTAGATGAGATTTCCTAAATGCAATATATTATAACTAGAAATAAACTAGATAATGAATGCAAACTAATGAAACTTAGGTTATTTGAAAACACATGATGATATGCAAAAGGATAGAATAGAGACTATACAAGACAAGATAAGAGAACAAATAAGAAAAGTGCACCTAGAAACTGATAAGGGCTGAGGTGGAAATTACAAAAGCCTATGAAATTTTGGAAAATCTACTTTTTAGGCTAACTGGGATACTTATACCAAGTTGGGCGACTTAGTCCCAGTTCTGGAAAATTACTCTGGGCTCCATTCTAGCAAACTAGGTACCCAGATCTCCAAAAGTCCCTGAAAAATCATGTAGTGGGACTAAGTTGCCACTATTGATGACTTAGTCCATTCTAGATTTTCTGAGAATCGAAAAGTGGAAACAAAAGCCTGTAGTCTGCAATCTACTTTCCCATTTAAATCTAGGTCTAGATCCACAAAATCAACTACAAAATAGAATATATTTTGGTTTCTAATGTGGGGTTTCCTTGGTCAAACCCCTAGTTGCTAATTAAACTTTGAAAGAGATAATAAATTTTCATAAAACCCTAGCCCTAAGTGTGTCTAAGACTAGGAAATTTGAAGTATGATGCAACCCTATTCTAATGTACAAGAATAAGATGCATAAATGAAACTAGAACAATGCAAGACTCATTCTAAGAGACCCTAAATCACATTAGATATGAATCTTAGTGACGTGAAAACCTTCCTTAGGTTGAAGATAGAGAGAAAATGGAAGATAGAACCACTTTTAAAACATGTCTTTAAATTGATTTGATGGCTAGTTGCATCTCCTCAACCTAGATTTCTCCATGATTCTCCATAGACATCCATGACCAACCCTTTACAATGTGAGATCTTGAGTGAGAAGTGAGCTTGAAGACTTGCAAAAACTCTAGTTTGTTTCCCTAAGCTTCAAATTTGTTGTAGAAAGAGTAATGAATCTTCTTGTAGAAGATGTTCAACACTTGATTCTTGAGATTTCTTGTAAAAAATGACTAAAGGTCTCTAAAAAATGACCTAAAAACATGTATTTATAAGCAACAATACCTAATTGTCGGTTATTTTCACCTAAGAGGTCGACACCCATCGGGAATTTTTATGAAGTTGAAGATTTTTCTGCTAAAAAATACAAATAACCCTAAAAGCGACTAAGTCACCACCTTGGGCGACTTAATCCCACCAGGGGTTTTTGAGATGGGATTTGTGATATTTGAGTATATTTAATGCTTTTTTTCGGGACTTGTATGATTTCTTAGGTGAAACAAGCCTCAAAGTCAAAGATAAGGAGTCTTAGGGGCCTATAAATGTTGTTTTAGGAGAGTGGTTGATGCAAGGGTGTCTAAAGTAGGACCAAATTAGGCACAAAATTGTCCTTTTCTTAAAAAGTATACAATTCTTGGTGACACAAATTTTTTTATAGATGATGTGTTATCATCTCATCTATTTTTTGTCTCATTTATTCTTCAATCTCTTCAACTATTATATATGCTCTATGCTTAATACATCTTTTTCTATCATGTTCATTTCATTGATTTTTCATTTCCTCTCCTTATGAATTTGTCATTTGTTCACACCATTTTCTCATGTAATCGAGTATTTTCTATTTGACATTATTTTCATTTCTCTTGATTTTCTAAATTTAGCCTTAAATGAGACATACATTAATCACTAGTGTTGAAATACTCTATATTTAGTAAAACTATCATATATATCTTAAAATTGTACATCTATTCTAAAAGACATTGAGAGATATCAATCTTGGGGTTACTATATTATTATTTTTATTAAGAATAGATAGACCCCTCAAGACTGATATCTCTTGATGTCTTTTAGATATATGTGTTCAAGATATCTATGCTAGTAGCATCCACATTGCAGCATGTAAAATATTAATTTAACATATTTTTCTTGTGGTTGTGTAAAGCATTATTATCCTTTGCAAATAAGGAGCCCTATCATCTTCATTGAAATGCATAACATAAATTTTTATTTATAGATAGTTATTGAAGCATTTCATATTTTTCAAATGTGCAATCAATATTTGAAAATATAATTAATGGAACATTCTATATTTATCCAAAAATATAATGTTAGTGTTATTTAAGGAGAAATACAAGTCTAATAGAATAATTATATTTAATAATGTATACATTACATAACCTTATTGTATTTCTACAAGATTTGAGTCTCTTCCTCAACATTCCTCTTCGAGAAATGCTTCCCAATTTCAATTTTTCATAGCAATCATATAAAAATTATGGAAATATTTAGATTCCATCCAAGGTACTAACACGTGATATAGAAACATATGCAAATTATACTCTTTCTCTCGATCATATATCAATTATTACCTTAGAAATAGTCAATCCTTGTGAATTTTTTATTTTTAGTGCCTAAAATTATTGTAAGGGAAATTGACATGTGCATCTGCTTTGTATTGATGAAATTAGAATTAAATTTAGAGACACATCTTCAAGTGGAATTTTAAATTAATTGTAAAATTCAACCATAACATATGTTGGTGGATCTAGTGGGGCACTTCCAAGTTTGTATATGATATTTTGAATGTAACCTAAAGCTTCATTTACAATACCTACATCTATCCATACTTTAGAGGATAACATGACCCTTGCATCTTTTCATGATCATTTCCCCAATCAAGGTTTTCTATGTTTGATTCTCCCTTTAACCATATGAATCCATACACATGTTGTGAACCTCTATGTTTCCATTTATATCTAGACCAATAATATTTTACTTTCATTCCATTTTGTAGTATTTTAATTCATTAACCTTGTAAGTGACATAATCATTCACTAGAGATGCTGTAATTATTGGCCAATTAATTAATGATCTATGATATACATTAAGGTTATTTATCCTTGCATGGATTAGTTCCATCTCTCTTAGGACATTTGGTGGTTTAGAGACCATTGATGTAGTGTGATCAATAATATTTTCTTCATTTGTCTCCATTATTGGATCCACAAATACTTAATTATATGCATCATAATAAAATTGTAAATGAATAGAGTTCAATTGGTCAAAATAATTTTCATCTAAATTCCATTTAAGTTCACTAAGATAATTTTTATCAATTTGAACATCTCGATAGAAACGTTGATACAAAAAATTGACATAGTTTTAATCCAGAAATAGCTCACTTCATAGATTATCATGGACTGTGGAAACTTTATGATTTTAATAGAATTTTTCATGTTAGATTTTTATTTAAGTAGTTTGTATACCCTCTCTATTGACTACATGAAATTATATTTTATTCCATATTGATCTTTCCTTTGAACAATAATAATTGGTAAATATTTTGTTTGATTTGGAAAAATGTTAGCTATTTATTTTACATCCTGTGAAAATTTTATGGCATATCCTTTATAGTTATACCCTCTAGTTTCAAGTGTGAATTGAAGTATTGATCTGACATGTGCTATAAACATTTCCTTAATTTATGTTAAGTTTGTAATTTTCGTTGGTTGTCAACTAGGATCCATGTTTAATTCTGAAAATTGATGTCCATGTTTCTCTTGTCAACATCTATTGCAAGAAGGGCCTTTAAATAAAAATACAATCTTCATTGCAAGGTAAATTTATTGACAAATATAACGCATGCTCAATGCATCAAATTTACCTAATCCATATTGAAATATCATTTGTAAAATTTTCAAATAAATCTCAACATTTTTGTTGTTATTAAATGTACCTTGATCTCTTTCATTTTTTTTATTTGTTGTCATGTTCATCTTCTTAGTTGAGATGTTAAATCCTCTTGTGCACTTTTCTTTTCTAAATGATTTAGAGTATCAACATTCATTACATCTTGAACTCTATTATTTTGTGTTTATAGCACACAATCTATTGTAATGGGATTCATCTCTTTAGAATCAACCTCAACATTTCCATGTGATTGATGATGTCTTTGAACTAATTCATGGTTATGTTCTTGTAGTTTTTTTATTTTTGTCTCAATGAATTTATCTAAACACATATCTCTTTGCAATATTCTTCTTAATATATATTTCTCCTCTTGATATGTTCATGCATGATACATTATCATCTCATTTACGTGTTGTCTTGTTTCTTATTTAATCTCTTCCAATTTTATATCTACACTATATTTAACATCTATTTCTCTATCATTTTGGTTTCAACAATTTCTTAATTCCTCTCTTTTTGAATTGGTCATTTGTTCACATCTTTGTCTCATATAATTTTGAACATATTCTCTTCGATATTCTCTTTGTTTCTCTCATTTTGAAAATTTAACCTCAAGTGTGACACCCTAAAAAATTGTGAAAAATTATATCAATCTTGAGTTATAATACATTATAGACAATTAAATGTAAAAATGTTTCTTGAGGTCATTCAAATATATAGTTTTGGTTTTTTAAATCATTATAGAGCACCTCTCAATCTTGAATATATTTTGATGTGTAAATGGTTGTCAAAATCAAAATTAAAGAATTTTTTTGATACACACCATTATACTCCATCTCTTTCTTCACTATAATAAAAACATATATTTTTTTGAAATAAATCAAAAGGAATAAAACAACTTTTCAAAATTTTAAATTTATTTTTAAAAATAAATTCATACTTGTAATTTTTGAAATGGTTGTTAACAATTGCATTCAATTATTTTGACTTGGTTACTTTTTATTTTCTTTTTCTATTGGAGAGTATCATACACATACACATACACATACACATACACATAAACATACACATACACATACACACACACACACACACATACACATGCACATGCACACACACACACACACACACACACACACATACACATATATGTATATGTATATGTATATGTTTTTAGTGCTAATTTTTACTAAGAATAATTTTTTTTAAGTGTATTTAAAATATAATAAAATAACTCTTAGATGTTTTAAAAATAAATTCATATCTCAATTTTTGTAATGGTTCTTAACAATTGTGTTTAATTATTTTGACTTGGTACTGAAGAGTATCGAATATTTATATTATATATATGCTTTTAGTGCTACGTGTTGAGTATTGCAAACACATTAATCCATCAGAGGTGCATGACCACCTAGTCAAAGTTTAAACTATGGTAGATCACCATAACAAATTTATGACTTTACCACTACACTACAATCTTATTGATATTTTAAAAACTATTTCCATTTACATAATAATTATTTTATTTGTAGATGCCAAAATCTGCATTTTGTTAAAAAACCTTCAACACACACACACTCTTAGTATAGTTAGTATTTAAAAAAAAAAAAAATCAACATCTCTATGAAATACTCCAACATGCTTGATAAACAAAATAACAAACTAAACTAATTGAAATCATAAAAAGAATATTGGATACCTATTCCATAGTGGATTGGTGCACCCTTGACATGTAAGGAGCTCTTTCCCAATCCTTGCTAAGCCTTGAGATGATAATAGAAAAAGAGATGCAAGATGAACTCAAATGCCTATAGTAAGAATGCTCAAATTGTAGATGGAAATGAAGGAGAAAAGCCTTTGAATTTATAGAAGAATTTGATGAGAGAAGAGGCAAAAGGGATGAATGTGGAATAAAAACCCAACCAATAGGAAGAAGCCACTTGTCATCATGTGAATGGGCCAAGGATGTGCAAGTTTTGATGAATGTGCCCATAAATGCCATTATTTGAAATTTGAAATTAGTGAAATGACAAGGTGGAGGGAGAGTCAAATAGAGTTATGGCCACTTGGCTCAAGGTAAAAGGACTTGTAAGATGAAATAAATGCTTTGTTGGTTTAGGACATATCTCATTTGGAGGGAGATTTGAAATGGAGGAATAATCCACTTTTATGCTTTGTTGAGAGAAAACGAAGATTTAATAAATCAAAATAAATGATTTATTGTGCAAGTGGGAAAAACTAGAGGATGGGACAAGGATTACAGTTAGCATTAATTAGGGATTTGATTAATTAAGATGATGATTAGTAGACATGACATTTGATTTAGATTTTTGGATTTGTTTAAATCAAATGAGAAGAAAATGATTTTAGATTTGGTTTAAATAAAGATTTAATTTATTTAAAAGAGGATGATGTTAGTGATTTGATTTATTTAATTAAATGAAGAACTTTTAGAAGTTAATTAAATAAGATTGATTTATTTAATTAAAGGGGGATTTTAGGATTGATTTATGATTTAATTAAATAAAATTAATTAATTTAATTAAAATATGAACATTGAGGAATATTAGATGCGTGATTGTTAATTTTGCATGTCTATATTTTCCCCCTCTTTGAAGTAATGTACTTGTTGCATTGGTTCAAAGAATGATGCCGCCGAGATCGAAATTTTAAAAAAAATCTAATTTTTCCGGATGCCCCAACGGAAAGAAGTACATTGGTATATTGCCCCCTCGAGAGATTGAGTGAAAATTTCAACTTGAGGTCAATCTCACGATAAAGAGGTTCAAAATGGATGCGGGGATGGTTAGCCTAACAGATCTATATGATAATGATGATGAGAATGAGATGTTTTTAAGATACTTAGAATAACAAATCTATATTATCCTAAACAACTTAAAGGATTATGCAATGCATGTGAGATGGATGAGATGGATGATGTTGTCCTATGATGATATGATGTGATTATGCAGGATGAGAGTGCAAATGCAAGATGGATGCATTGATGAAATGATACTATGTTAGCATGAAAGATGATAGAAGAATGAGAGGGATCAACCTTTGAATCCAAGAAGATGCAAAATCCAAAAAGTCCATTAGTCATCAAGAATTTATTAGATATGATGATGAATGTTGATGATGTATTGCTTATCCAAGGATGGGAGAGATAAAGAGCATAACCTTCTTTATGTTTGATAACACACATAGGTACGATGCATCAAGGTATAAAGAACCAGGATGGCGTTGCACCTAGTGTGATGGACTTTGAATTGACAATAAGATAGGAGTACTCTTGTTCACACCTGACATATGAAACCTCATTTAGAGTGCAGTTCAAATATTCTAAACATCTAAGACCAAAACATAGAAAAGTGAGACTTCCTATGTGGTCAACAAGATATCTTAGAGCACCATCCCTACAAACTAAACAAAGCACGCATAATGAAGCTATTTTACAAGAACATCCAACAAGCATAGTAGATAAAAGATAAAAAAATCGTTGCCCCACTTCTTTCTCTCTAAATATTTCTATTTAGACATCATCGAGAGGTCCTTGGAATGAGTTCAATAAGATAAATCCAAAGAATAGATAAAGTAAACAAGCAAGCTAATGTTCTTCATACCGCTAGCCAAGACTAAACTACGGTGATGCCTAATGTTGATGTCCATCACAGGAAGGTCGCATCCTAGGACATGTTGTGATCAGGTGATGATGAGATTTTGATTGGATGATAAGCTATTGATACTCTGAGTTGATCAACTTGTTGTCTTACTTACCTAGACTTTGAGACTTTGACGATTAGGCGTTCAATTTTGAACCTGCTAGACTTGCTTCTGACTAACTCACCAAAGGATGAAGTTGACGATTGATTTATTATTGGTGATGATTATTGCGGGTGAAAGCGAGATGAGATGGATGCACCATTTTGGGTTTTTCAAATATTTGGATGTTTTTGGTGTTTTTAAAATGTTTTTGAGGTTGTTTTTGGGATTTTGAGATTTTTCAATGTTTTTGGTATTTTCAATATTTGACTAAGAGACTAACTTAAAGACCTATCCTAATGGTCTTGGGAATTGATCAATAGATTAGCCTTGCCTATGTTATACAAATAGAGACCATGTAGTTCGACTGATAATTGACTTGAATCAATGATGATATAGATGGGCAAACGGATTGCCATTGCGATAGACACCTAAAAGATAAACCTAAAATGTCTCGGAGGATGATCAAAGATCAACCTTGCCTACGTTCAAGCTTAGAGATGACATAGTTTGGTTGGATGACTCTACTTAAATTGATTTTTTAGATTTTTGACCTGCTTTGGATTTTTGACATGATTTGGATGTTTTTGGATTTTCGCATGATTTTTTGATGTTTTTGGATTTTTTATGGATTTTATAAATGTTTTTGGATTTTGGTAATGATTTGAATGTTTTTTATTTATTTTTGAATGTTTTGGATGTTTTTGGATTTTTGATGTTTTGAATGTTTTTTAATTTTTGATGTGCCAAGTAGTACTAGGGTGGATCTTGATATGAACACAAGATCAAGCTATGATATAGATGCGAACAGGTAGTGGAAGGGTAGATGGAATGTAATGGATGAGTGATTCGTGAAGATCCTAGTGGATGGAGAGTGTTTTATTTACGCTTGACACTTGTTTGCCAGGTTTTCACCAAGGTACTTGTCCAAAGCGCCACCGAAGTGGTTTTCAATAGAGGATGATTTTTTTCTTTACTATTTTCAATCCTTTTTCTTTTCTTTTTTGTTTTTTATGATTTTTTTTATTTTTTTGTTGTCACCAAGATGCCTATTTACAAGGTTTTCATCAGGGTGACCATTTTTTTAGGACATTTTCTAATTTTTTTGTATTTTTTGGTTCTATACCTTGAAATATTTTAGGCATAATTTTTTTGGAGATGGGAGTTGTTCATGGGATTTTGCAGGGGTTTTCCTTCTAGTGTTGATAACTGATATGCCTCTGATTTATAGCTTGTTGTGATGACAAAAGGTCCCAACTAGTTGAGCTTAATGTTTTCTTTGCTTTTTGGGTTTGGCACGTTCTTCTAGTTCTCCTTCAACACAATTCATTGACTTGGAAGGTCTGCCTCCTGATCTTATTTTTATAACTCCGCTTAAGTCAGTTTTGATACACCTGTAGATGGTTTAGGGCACCCAGATGCCATTCATCCAGTAACTCCATCTCATTCAGTCTTGAGACCTCATATTCTTCATCTGTGATGAGGTTTTGTAATGATATTCTCAGGGATGGGAGATCAATCTCAATGGGGAGGATGGATTCTAATCCATAGACCAAGGAGAAAAGGGTGGCACCTATTGGTGTGCGGATGCTGGTGCAATAGGCCCATAAGGCGAGATTTAGCTACAGATGCCAGTCACGACCAGCGTCATTAACTATTTTCTTAAGGATTTTCAAGATGGTTTTATTGGTAGCTTTTGCTTGGCCATTGCCTTGGGGATAGTACAAAGTGAAAAGGTGATGTTGGATATTAAATTTTTCACATAAGTCATAGACATCCTGGTTTTTGAAAGGTGTCCCATTATCTGAGATAATGGCCTGGGGGACACCATACCGAAAAATGAGGTAGTTCAGGATGAACTTGGATATCTGTTTTCTCATTATGTAGGTCATGGGAATGGCTTTGACCCACTTTTTAAAGTACTCCATGGCGGTGATGATGAATTTGTGGCCATTGGATGAGGTGGGTGTGATTTTTCCGATGAGATCGAGCCCACTTTGTGAAAAGGGCAAAGGTGTAACAATAGGATGAATTTATTGAGTTGGTGCATGGATAAGGTCCCCATTTTGTTGACACTGCAAAAATCTTCTGACAAAGTCATGTGCGTCTCTGTCCATTGTTGGCCAGTAGTATCCGGTTCTTGACAACTTCTTAGCCAAGGTCATACCACTCGAGTGGGATCCACAAATACCGTTGTGTACCTTGGTTAATGTAGTCAAGGCTTCCTCAGTGTTCAGACAACAAAATAGGGTTCCTTCAATGCTCCTACAATAAAGGGTTTCTCCTAGGATGACAAAGCGGGTTGAATTCTTGACGAAGGCTCATTTAAGGTTTGGGGTTATATCGGCGGGCAAGACTCCTATTCTTAAGTATGTGTAAATGTCATGATACGAGGGATCACCGGGACCAATGATTTCACACACGAATTTAGACTCTGGTACTTCGAATGCTGGTATGAGAAGCTGATCTATAAGGAATTCTCACTTTCGTTCATTGCACGGGATTTCCAAGAGTGATCCAATTGTAGCCATTGTGTTTGTTGCTTTGTTGTTTTCTCTAGGTAGTTGTTCAAATGTGATATCAATGAATGACTCTTTGAGGCTCTCAACAAACTTCTTGTATGGATTCAGTTTATCATCCTTTGTCTGATATTCATCGTTGACCTGATTGATTATGATCTGAGAATCCCTATATACCTTTAGAGCCATGATCTACCATTGTATTGTAATCCTTAAGCCTATGACGAGAGCCTCATATTCTGCTATGTTATTCGTGCATGGGAATGATAGCTTGTAAGATTTGGGTATGCAGTCTCCTTAGGGAGTTATGAAGAAAATCCCTACTCCTAACCCGTGTTGCGTGTAAGATACATCAAAATACATATGCCAATGGTCTGCAATACTTAGGCTGAAAATTGATTCGTCAGGGAATTCTAAAATGAGTGGGTTTTCTGCGTATATAGGTGCCTCTGCTAGTTGATCTACAATTACTTATCTCTTGATGGCTTTGTGCTCCACATATTCAATGTCATGTTCTGTCAATATCATGACCCACTTGGTTGTCCATCCTGTGAGAGTGGCTTTAGAAAGCAGGTACTTGAGAGGATCTATTTTTGCAATTAGTTTGATCTAGTGAGCCAACATGTAGTGTTTGAATTTTTGAGCTGCAAACACAACTGGGATACAAGCTTTTTCAATAGGAGTATAGTTTAGCTCGTGTCCCACTATAGTTCTTCTTATATAATATATTGCTCTCTCTCTTCCATTTTCATCGTTTTGAGCTAATAGAGAACCAAGAGCTGTTGAGTTGCTGAAATGTACTTGATCAGTGGTTTTCCTAGGATTTGCGGAATCAAAACTAGTAGCGTGAGTAATTATTCTTTGATTTTGTTAAATTCCTAGTCGCATTTGTCATCCCACTTGTATAGTACCCCCTTGTGGAGTAGATGAGAGTATGGGATATGTTTACCTGCTAGTTGCACTATGAATCTACAGATGGACTGGAGCTTGCCTTGTAGACCTCTCAGTTGCTTTAGTGTCATGGGTGCTTCCATGTCGAGGATCATCTTGAATTTGGTGAGATCCACCTCAATTCCTCTCATTGATACTATATATCACAAGAGCTTTCCTAATTGCACCCCAAAGATGCATTTCTTTGGATTGAGATGGACCTTATATTTTTCCAATATATCAAAAATAGAGCTCAAGGCTGCTATGTGGACCTATCTTTTTCTGGATTTAGCCAATATTTCATCTATGTAGTCTTCCATTGTCTTATGAATAATTTCATGAAAGATCAGTTTCATGGCTCTTTGGTATGTTGCACCTACATTCTTTAACCCGAAAGGCATCATGTTCCAGCAATAGGTCCCCCACAGACATATGAATGCTATCTTGTGTTGATCCTCCTTTGCTATCATAATCTGATTGTATATAGAAAACCCATCCATTAGTGAGAGCATCTCATGTCCTTCCTTCATGTCCACTATCATGTTGATGTTGGGTAGTGGAAAGTCATCCTTAGGACACGCTTTATTTAAGTCTCTAAAACTAGTGCAGATATGGATGTCCCCATTTGGCTTTGAAACAGGTACAAGATTTGACACCCATTCAAGATAATCAATTGGCCTTATGAATCCCACATCCAAGAGCTTTTGCAATTCCACTTTGACTAACAAGGCTATCTGGGGGTGCATTTTTCTCAACTTCTGTCTTACTGGCTTTGCCCGTGGATAGAAAACTAAGTGATGAACCATGACTTCTAGATCAAGACCCAACATGTCAGCGTAGGTCCATTCAAATTTCACTTTTCTTTCTTTTAAGAATGCAGCCAAAATTTCTTGTTCTTCCATGAGAAGTGACTCAACGTAGAATGTGATGTGCAGTAGCTCCTTAGTTCCTAGATTGACGGGGTTACACTATTATACTAGGACTATTGATTTTCTTGATGAAGTGTAGTGGGGGAAAGATTGAATCCTTCATCCTCCGGCACCTCAAATATTTTTTCACTATTGGATGTGTCCTTTATTTTTACTATTCTATGGTTAGAGAGTGTCACGGTGTGGTTTTCACTCAATGGCCTTGAGATTATTCTCAATTGTTCACTTTTGCGACTGAAGGACTCAATCATCTCCCCATAATAGGCTTGTGTGTCTAGTGTGATGTCAAATCTCGCCTTATGATCTCCACATGGTACTGTATCCCTTAGTCCCATGAATTCCAAGATCATCTCATCGTTTTTGAACATGTCTAGAATCAGTGGCCCTCGTTGGTCATAATCGATGAGTTGGGGGTAAAACAGGTTTATTTTGTGATTTTGGTGGTTTGACTCAAAGGATAAGGTACTAACCATGATTAGGGAGGAGTCTTCAAAAATCATGGGTAAGTCAGTTATGGTATCCTCATCATCACTACTACTACAAACATTAGTTATATCAAAGGTGAAGTTTTCTAAGGGCAGACCTATGGATACTCGTAATCATAGAGTAGCTACTGATAACTAAGGGGGAGTCTTGACTACGTTAACTGGGGGAACTCACCACATATGGTTATACTTAGAGGGGTACAACCAAAGCCAAGATTATTCATTCATCTCTCAATAATGATGGGTTCTGGTTGACCATTGTTGTTCCTTCTAGGGCTTTCATTTCTTTTGTAGCCCATACCAAGCATCATTTGTAGCCCCTTTCTTCATTCATCCATGGGAAGATTAGGCACAAACCTTTTATCTTGGTATAGTGAGCTTGAAATGTCTCTTTCATCCATGACTTCCCGACTTAGATCCCCCCAACATTAGAATCTAGAAGGGTCCACCCTGAAAGTGTGAGAGGGTGTTTCAGCTGGTTAGGGTTGCCCATTTGATCTAGGAGATTGAGGTAACTCTCCTACGACAAAATAATTCTTCTTCATATTGTATTCCCCACACCCATTGTCTTGGATCATGAGCTTGATGTCAGATATGTCGGGGATGGAAGGTGTCTTTGTCCTAGAAGTGAAGGTGATGTTGGATGGGTCAATATATGAAGTTGAGGGGCCCTCATAATTCTTCAGGACTTGGGGAACTTTATAGAACTTGGCTTCTAGATTCTTGCAGTAGGCAAAAGGTTCATGATCACCATGAATTGTGCCCTCTTCATTTTGGTATGAAAATTTGACACATTAGTGGAATGTTGATGCGACTGTCTTCATCCCATGGATCCATGGGTGTCCCAGGAGGATATTATAGGGAAAATCAAGGTCGAGGACCTGACATGTGGTTCCATAGTAGTTGGCCCTACTTGGATTGGGAGCTTGATAGTGCCTTGAGACACTCTTTCCTGGTCATCATACGCTCTTATTGTAATGCCTTTGTCTTTCTCAATGGAATATTCAGATATTCCCAGATTCTTTATGAGCTTTAGTGAACAAATGTTCAGGCTTGCACCTCCATCCACCAAGACCCTTTTGACATTACTTTTTTGAACCAAGAATTCAAGGTGTAACACACGGTTGTGAGATGGCTAGGTGGGGAAGTCATGATTGGAAAAGGTGAGGAGATTTAGAATGGTAATGGTACTGACCATAACTTGAAATTGCTCTGTATCCAGGTTGGCGGAGACAGTGGATGAAGCTAATGCTTCGTCAAGTATTTCCCTGTGGGCGGAAAAAATCTTCAATAACTCCATGATGGAGATCTGAGCAAGGGTTCTTTTTATCTGGTCAAGGACATTGTAACCATTACGGATGGATTTTGAGGTGGAGGTCTTAGATGGTTGCAATTCCTTGACAATGGTGACCTTTCCACCGTGTGTGGTGACTCCACAATCAACGTTGACTCCCTTAATGCTAACAATAGTGACCAATTCATCAAGGCATGTGACAAGACCCTCATATATGGTTCACTTTGCTAGACTTATGCTTATGTTTATCATTTGCTTGATTGTGGTTGGGCATCAGATTCGTGTATATTTTTAGATCTTGATTACCAGTCGGTTGCTCAACATTTATGAATTTATCCTTAATGAGATCTTGGATGATGTTTTTCAATTTCATGCAATTGGCGGTCGTATGCCCCTTGAGCTTATATAATCGTAAAGGAGATTTTCGTTGTACGAGGGTGGCTTCACCTAGGGTTCTTGGTAATTATCATGAGTGGGGACCTTAATGAGGTTCTCATTAACCAAATTTTTCATGATGGACTCAATTGACTCCCCAAGGGCTGTGAATTTCCATTTGGGGGGATACTTGTTTGGCGGAGGTGTTCCTCCTTGATTATTGAGGTTATTGATATGATTGTGGGGTGGTTGTTGGTTTATCATATTTTCTTGCATGTTATTGCGATTATTATTCTGCAGTTGATGATGATGCATTTGATTATTTTTCTTTGGAGCACTCATGATGACCTTGGCATCGACCACTCCATCGTTGGTGACATTCATGTTCTTTACCCATGTGCGAGGTTTATCATTGTAGCCAGTGGATGGGTGATTTTCTTAATGTTCGAGATAGGTAGGTGTTCCCCCTTGTGTTATAAGGGCCCTTTCGATGTTGACCGCTTTGGGGATCAATTGGTCGTAGGTGGTGATGCATTGCATCTTTAGATAAATGGCCAAGGTCTTGTCTAAATTAGTAATGATAGTGCATACATGTTGTTCCTCTAGCATGGCCCATTTTCTCTGATTGGCCTTGGATAACCATATTTGTAGGACGAAGTTGAATGATTCCCCCTTTCCTTGTTTGAGTGTCGATAGTTCCTCTAGACTAACATTCACGATAATGTTGAATGCATAATTCTGGAGGAAGGCATCTTTAATTTCTTGGAATGTTCTAATGCCAATAGGTAGATGAGAGAACCATTCCATGGAGGCATCGTCAAGGATTTGAGGGAACAACCACATCAGATATGTGTCATTGTATTGACTTCCATACAATGTACCTAGAACTCCCTGGTGTGATCTTTGAGGTTCCCTATCCCATGATATTTGTCAAATTTGGGGATTTTGAATTCCTTCGGGAACAGTACCATTGCTAAGCTCATGTTGAACGGATAGGGACACAAATTGTTGGGTGTCCTTGTTGTTTTTCCTGATTGAAGATCAAGCACTTGCTACGATAGAATTTTGATTTGTGTTGTCACATTGTCTTTCATATCAGGAGGTGGGGTGAACACGTTTTGAGGTGTTGGATTGATGGGTGGGATGTTGGTGGAAGTTTGTCGCAAGCTTTGTTGAGAAAGTAGTGCCCGTGTTTGTTGTTTAGCCAATAATGCTTGTTGTTGGTCGTGTTACTACTATGCCAACAATGCTTGTTGTTGGTCGTGTTGTTGTTGTGCAAACAACACTTATTGTTGGGCTTGTTGTTGAGTTGCCTCTTTTTGTATTTGATAATCTTGCAAGGCTTTTTGATATGCTTCTTGTTGAGTTGCTTGCAATTTTTCTTCATATTGTGCTTGCGCTTGCGCATTCTGGGCTTGATATTGGGCTCGGGCTTGAGCATGCATTTTTTGGATTTCTTGTGCGATTTAAGTAGCTTGTGCGGCTTGTGTGGCTTGAGCTTCTTGTGCAAATTGGGCAGCTTGAGCAGCTTGAGCTACTTGTGTAGCTTGGGTAGCTTGGGTAGCTTGGGTAGCTTGTTTTTGTTGTAGTAAGGCTTGGGCTTGTGTAGCCTGTTGTGCCTGTTGTGCTTGTTGAGCAGCTAGTTGTGCAACCTATTGGTTTTGGAGTGCCTTTAATTGGGTAGCTTGCAACGTGATGGTGAATGAATTTTTTGTGTTGTGTTTTGGTAGTGGTGGTGGTAGATTAGGAAGGATGCTGATCATTGTGATGATCAGAACGGTTGTGTTAATGATCGGGGTTTGATCTATGGATGGTGTGATCGAGATGCTTGGTCCCTAGGAAACCATGCTTTGAGGAATAGTGGATGTGTTGATCTCTGAGGTTGTTTGGATGGTTTCCATCTGTTGTTGTGATATTGATGGCAAGGCAGGTGGATTTGATATGATGCTTTGATTTTATTGATTGATGGTAGGAAGAGGAGGAAGACCCAACCTAAGGGATGATATAGATGTGAGTGGTATCTAGGTGGAAATAGTGTATTCCCTTGAAGTGATGGTGAGGGGTCAAATATTCCCCCTGCTCCAAAAGTTTCACCCTCTCCTTGTGAGACAGGGAGAGAGGTCTGTGTGTCTAAAGGATAAATTGGTGCTGCATGATAAGAGGTTGGATTGGTGGAATCATGGAATGTGAGAGGGACATATGGGTGTAGTGGATTTATCAGGATGGATTGATCTAGTGTGGTGTTCGTATTCAACTCTCGATTGCTCACAAGGGGATGTTTTTGAAGTTCTTGAAGCATTGTGCTTCCCTTGTTAACAATTGGCGGGGTTGAAGCAATGGATGTTATGATTCACAAGATGTATTGAATGACGCTTTGAAGTGGGAGTGTGGATGAAGTTGAGGGCATGATCCCAAGAGGTCTTTCCATAATAGTGCTTAGGTCATAGTCGGAAGGGAGTTTAGCCCTTTCTTTCGCTAACTCAAACATGTATTGGGAGGGATATAACTTCATCATAGCATTCACAATTCGATGATTTTCAGGATTTTGCACCATCTCAAGGATTTCATCTTGTGTCACCCCTAAGACGTTGTTGGTGATGTCTTCCACTTGACCTTCCTCTTGAGAATTTTGAGGTATTTGAGGAGGATTTATTGGGAGGTCAATGGTTATCAAAGGATTGAATTTTGTTTCAGTTTGACTTCTAGATTGCTCAAAGTGGATGTTTATTTGTTTTGCTCCATATTCATCTTGTGTTGAGATCGATTTTGAACCATAAAATAGAGATCAATTTTTAGGAATGTAAGAGATGAACCTCTAACCCCTTAGATTGGTCTAAACCTTCGGCTCAAAGAAGAGAAGAACTAGGATAAATTTAAGGATCAAATTGATGATGAAAAATCTTGAAGAACCTTGAAGGAAACGCTAAAATTTTAGGGCTTGATTTGATTTGTTTCTGATTGATTTGGATAATGAAATTGTAAAATTTAGGAAGTTGTGTTATCCTAGAGTAAACTTGTACACAAGAGGATAATTTGACTAAGTGTGTTAAGCCAAACAAAGTGATAATGGATTGGATAATTTTACTAAGTGTGTTAATCCAAACAAAGTGATAATGGATTGGATAATTTGACTAAGTGTGTTAAGCCAATCAAAGTGATAATGAACTCCTAAACCCCAAGATGTTGGATTTTATCAAGAGGTAAATTCACTCACAAGGATAATTTGACTAAGTGTGTTAATTCAAACAAGATTATTTTAATTTTGCCTAGAAGTTTAGCATAAATGATGTTTTCAAAGTTTCCAAGAGTTTCTTGGTGAGATGATATTTGATTTTGATGGTTGAGGGATGGATGAAAATGATTGATTTTGATCCTAGACTTGACCTAGATAAAACTCCTTCTTACAAGACCTTGGTTTTGAAGAGAACGCTTGATACTCCCTATGTGAGAAAAGAAAACCTTTGAAAAAGAGTTGGATTTTGTTGATAATTAAACTCATACAAGTTAGGGTTGTTTCTTGAAGCTTTCTTCTAGAATTTATAAACCAATATTTCTCTAACTTCAAGAAGTATTTCAAGATGCTCCTCACAAGCTTTTGGACTAAGACTTTTGAACTTTGATTTCTATATTTTAATTTTGTGGGAAATCATTTGAAAGAACACATGTGTGGGGTTCAATTCTCTTTAATTTTCTTAATGAGTTCTTTTTACCACAAAAAAAATCTTGATTAGAACTTCAAACTAAATGTCTATGTCTCAATTCCTTTTCATTCCACAAGGTCCATTATGTGAAAATCAAGGTTTCAAGAAAATATTTTCCTAAGTTGACTTTAGAGAGAGAAAATTGTGATTGAACCCAAATACTTAGAAGCCTCTAAGGATAAAATACCTAGGGCAAGCAAGAGGACTTGAATTCGTCAAAGGTATTTGCATTTCCTCCAAAGGGTTTGAAATTTTGAAGATCTTGGTGAATGTTGGTTTTCCAATGTTTTAGATCCAAGCAAAGTGTTTTGATTCCAATGACATGCACCAACCTAGGATGAAGAGACAATATATGTTGGGTTCCCACTTGGATAAATCTAGCTGCACATATTCAGTGTGGATGATTAGATGCTTGACCAAACTGGCTCCCCTCCACGTCACACACTTCTTGGGTCAGCCAAGCATCAATACCCATTAATATCCCATGGAATAACTTTTATCTCTACAATAGAATCACATGTATACATGGGGTAGCTTCAAAGGACATAACCTTTTGCACAAACAAATAGAAAGGATTTTGGCCTTTGCTAAACAAGGGGTTTTAATGCGGGCATTCCATTCGTGGGGGACTATCCATGCGATGAGAGACCATTGCTACTCTTCTCATTGGAATAATCCTCGTGATATTGGCCTTTTTTCCAATATCCACACTTATATCCTAGGTGGAAGTCGCTTGGCTTTAGCGTATTCCCGGTTGGGTCGTTCCCTTGGGTGATTACTTTTTCCCACAAGGCAGGCCCTCTAAGATTAAAAAAAGAATATTCATAACTCGATCAATCTTTGTTGCAAACCAAAGAGAGAGAATTTATGCAATATGCTCCACTCACACTTGCAAGATTTGTTCAAATTTTTAGGTACCCAAATTGAAATGTGGAGGCAATCTTTTATGCAAATTAATGTCACCAAAAAGACTTTTGATTCTCAAAATCATCGTGAAGTGTGAGAGAAGTGCATACGCCTTTTTAAATGAAATTACTTTGTAAAAAGGATTACAAGACACAAAAGCACATGTTCATTTTAATTTCCACAGGTAAAATTGAGTTTTTAAAGCCCCAAAATCGAAATGTGAGAGTTGTTTGTTAAATTTTTAGAACCCAGATTGAAATTTAGTAAGTTTCTAAGGTTCAATTTCAATCCAACTTTGAAAAGATAAAATCAATGATTGATTTTAAACCCAAATTTAAAGGTGAGTTGGTCTAAAACATAAAACGAAAGTAGGAATTGGAGCCTCAGATTATAACACTAAGCATTAAGAAATGCTTTTTCAAATCTTTCCTTTGATGTTCAAGGATTAATCTTCAATTTCATTCGACTTTATTTTTTTCAAACTCCAATGCTCCACCCCAACGCCAACATATAAATAGTACAAATTCATTTGAAATAGGACTTATTTCAATGATTTATACAACACTCAAAAGGCCACACCCGCCATATAAAGTATTTGTAACAATAATAGTTAGAGCACTAAAAGTCGAACTTTTAGAAAACCTGAAGGAGCCATATGATCAAGGATATTTAGATAGCAAGATTAAACATGATAATATATTTTTTTTCTTTTTTTGACCGAAATTCCATTAGTTATCTTGTAAGCACTGGCAGTGATTCTCATATTCTAGAAATGAGGAAAGACTACAAAAGAATGCAAGTTTAAATAGGTTCTCAACCATTGTCATAAGAAAAATAATAACTCTAAATGTAAAGACGGTGTAACATACAAAATGCAAGTTACTGATTTAGCTAAAAAGCATAAGAGTCAGTAGTAAAAGCACACAAATCGACAGTAAACATAGATAGAGTGCAAAATGATTGTGATTTATGTCATCGACCCTGTTCAATCCAATGGAGAAAGAGCCCTTAAACTAAAGTACATAAAACTAGTCTTACAAAGATCACCATCCACGTGGTAATCTATGACTTTTGTATAAACAACTTGACGTTGTCATCTCCTACAAAATCATCAAATCTTACAAAGATCCTCACAAGAAAGTAAGGAAATAATGACAATTGGTGAAGGAATGAAAAAAAAATATTTAAAAGGTTCTATTTGCTGTCAAATTTGTAGGGTCTAACTCTGACTAATAAGAAATAACGTGTAAACACATATTGTCTTGAAAACAATGCGTACGTTTTTAGAATTCAATCTGTCACCCACTATTGATCTTTTATGATATGACCGATTGATTAGAGCAATAACAAAAAGAATAGCTTAGAGGAGTTAAGTAAGAAATTTGATCAAGTACCACGACTTATAATCTAAAAGTGGATAAGTCTTTGAAAACTAAATCTTTATATTTTAAGCCAGGTAGCAAAAATGCACAAAAATCAATAGTAAATAATACGTTCCAATATTTAATAAATTCTTTCCAATATTAGATGCAACATTCAATCACATGCAAAACACAATGCATTCCAAGAGGATTGATGACTTAAAACTTAAGCAAAGAAGAGAAAACACCAATTAATGATTTGGTTCAGATCTGAAATTTTAAATTGTTCGAAAACTTGACATAGATTCAAGACCCACAACCCCAACCAGTGCCTTCCTCTGTCATTATAAAATGAGACCCATTAGGAGGATCAATCAGTAATATGCACTATTTAATGCTCTATCTTGTATGCGGTTAAATGTTATTTTCATCAGACATTCTAGTTGTGAGTTCAACAAGAAGAATTTACTCCCAGATTCTCTCTTGAATGATTTCATTGTTGCAAGTGTAAAGATAAAGCTAGGAATAAATGTGATTGGCAAGGGTACATGAATGCTTTTAAAAAAATATATTAAACTAATGTCTTTGACAGAGGCACATAGATCAGAGAAAAGAGGGACATTACATTGGTAGGGCCTACGCATAAACAAAAGATAGGCGCAAGAAAATTTTAAGTAAATGTGATTGGTAGGTCATACTAAACAACAACAATTTCTAGTTCGAACAACAAAACAGATCCTTGAGCATGATGTTGTTGGGTGCTTTGCTATCTATCAGAATAGAATTGTGCACTATAGGACTCGCTCTTGCAAAAGCTCTCTAGACTTATCTATAATTTATTTTCCTTTAAAATGGTATCTTGTTGTCCTTCTTAATGATCAAAGCATAGCAAATAAATCAAGTCCTCATGCTAAAATTGACATTCATGAGTAAAGTAAAAATGAGAAAAGCTACAAATATTAATGTTCACATTGGTTCCCAAATTAAATGTGCATATCTACACCAATGTAGTCGTTTGTGGTCATAATAAACTACTCCTTTATTTTGATCATGTCAAATTCGAATGATGATAAATTTTGATAAAGATAACTTCAGTCGCCCATCACTTCAAAGCCCCTTTGTCACTCCATATACGTGTGGGATAAAAGCTAGAACAGCTATACACATACGCATGAGACAAATGCACAGATCTAGGATTAGGAAATATACATTTTATCTCCTTTTAAATGTCGCCCACAAGGGATGTTTAGATTCTTTGAATGGAGTGAATGGCGTTTCTTCATAAGTGGGTAAGAGATAATAAATATTGAAACAACAACATTTACTCAAATAAAAATTACAGTAATGGTAGGATACGCCATAGATGGGCTTGTTGAAAAGACTCAAAAGGTTGGATCTTCAGCATGGCTCAATCAAGGCAAACACATAGACATTTTACTTTAATCTTCCTTAAAGATGGTGTCTAGTCAATCAATACACACAGGAAGAAATTGTCAAATGTTGAAGCAACAAGAACTTTACTAGATGCATGTAAAAAGGAGAAAACTCAAAGCGCTAAACTGATAGTAGTAAATGTAAATAGTATAGGACAAAAAAATTGGACGAAACATGCCGAATCTAGAGGGATCTACATCAGTATAGTTAAATAATGAAAAAACAGATTTGCAGCAAATGAAAACACATATTTGCAACAAATGAAAACATAGATTTGCAGTAAGTGAACATTGTATGTTTAAAAGTAGATTAAAAGGAATAAAAATAGATTAAAATATATGCCAATAGTTATGGTTTGAACAAAGATCCTCAGAAGAAAACAAGGAAATAATGACAACTGGTCAAGGAATGAAAAAAAACTCTTTAAAAGGTTCTATTTGTTGTCAAATTTGTATGGTCTAACTTTGACTAATAAGAAATAACGTGTAAACACATATTGTCTTGAAAACAATGCATATGTTTTTAGCATTCAAACTGTCACCCACTATTGATCTTTTATGATCTGATCGATTGATTAGAGTAGTGATAGAAAGAATAGCTTAGAGGGGATAAGTAATAAATTTGATCAGGTACCACAACTTATAATCTTCAAGTGGATAAGTCTTTGAAATCTAAATCCTTATATTTTAAGCCACGCATAACAAATGCACAAAAATCAACAGTAAATAACACGTTCCAATATTTAATACATTCTTTCCAATATTCGATGCAACATTCAATCACATGCAAACCACATTGCGTTCCAAGAGGATTGACGACTTAAAACTTAAGCAAAAAAAGAGAAAACACCAACTAATGATTTGGTTCAGATCTAAAATTTTAAATTGTTCAAAAACTTGACATAAATTCAAAACCCACGACCCCAACCAGTGCCTTCTTCTGTCATTATAAAATGAGACCCATTAGGAGGATCAATCAACAATATGCATTATTTAATGATTTCTCTCGTATGTGGTTAAATGGACTTTTCATCAAACATTCTAGTTGCAAGTTCAACAAGAAGAATTTACGCCCATATTCTCTCTTGAATGATTCAATTGTTGCAGGTGTAAAGATAAAGCTAGGAATAAATGTGATTGGCAAGTGTACATGAATGTTTTTTAAAAAATATTTTAAACTAATGTCTTTGACAGAGGCACATAGATAAGAGAAAAGAGGGACATCACATTGGTAGGGCCTACGCATAAACAAGAGATAGGCGCAAGAAATTTTTAAGTAAATGTGATTGGTAGGTCGTACTAAACAACAAGAATTTCTAGTTCAAACAACAACAAAAAATCCTTGAACATGATGTTGTTGGGTGCTTTGCTATCTGTCAGACTATAATTGTGCACTATAGGACTCACTCCCACAAAAGCTCTCTAGACTTATCTATAATTTATTTTCATCTAAAATGGTATCCTATTGCCCTTCTTAATGATCAAGGCATATCAAATAAATCAAGTCCTCATGCTAAAATCGACATTGATAAGTAAAGTAAAAATGAGAAAAGCTGCAAATATTAATGTTCACACTGGTTCCTAGATTAAATGTGCATATCTACACCAATGTAGTCATTTGTGGGCATAGTAAACTACTCCTTTATTTTGATCATGTCAAATTCAAATGATGATAAATTTGATAAAGACAACTTCAGCCGCCCATCACTTCAAAGCCCCTCTGTCACTCCATATATGTGTGGGATAAAAGCTAGAACAACTATACACATACGCATGGGACAAATGCACAGATCTAGGATTAGGCAATATACATTTTATCTCCTTTTGAATGGAGCCCATAGGGGATGTTTAGATTCTTTGAATGGAGTGAATGGCGTTTCTTCATAAGCAGGTGAAAGATAATAAATATTGAAACAACTACATTTACTCCAACAAAAACCACAGTAATGGTAGGGTACGCAATATATGGGCTTGTTGAAAAGACTCAAAAGGTTGGATCTTCAACATGGCTCAATCAAGGAAAACGCATAGACATTTTACTTTAATCTTCCTTAAAGACGGTGTCTAGTCAATCAATACACATAGGAAGAAATTGTCAAATGTTGAAGTAGCAAGAACTCTACCAGATGCATGTAAATAGGAGAAAACTCAAAGCACTAAACTGATAGCAGTAAATGTAAACAGAATAGGACAACAAATTTAGATGAAACATGCTGAATCTAGAGGGATCTACATCAATATAGTTAAATAATGAAAACACAGTTTTGCACCAAATGAAAACACATATTTGCAACAAATGAAAACACGGATTTGCAGTAAGTGAACATTGTACATTTAAAAGTAGATTAAAAGGAATAAAAATAGATTAAAATATACGCCAATAGTTATGTTTTGAACAAAGATCCTCACAAGAAAATAAGGAAATAATGACAACTGGTCAAGGAATGAAAAAAAAAACTTTAAAAGGTTCTATTTGCTATCAAATTTGTATGGTCTAACTCTGACTAATAAGAAATAACGTGTAAACACATATTGTCTTGAAAACAATGCGTACGTTTTTAGCATTCAAACTATCACCCACTATTGATCTTTTATGATCTGACTAATTGATTAGAGCAGTAATAGAAAGAATAGCTTAGAGGAGTTAAGTAAGAAATTTGATCAGGTACCACGACTTATAATCTAAAAGTGGATAAGTCTTTGAAAACTAAATCCTTATATTTTAAGCTAGACAACACAAATGCACAAAAATACATAGTAAATGATACGTTCCAATATTTAATACATTCTTTCCAATATTCGATGCAACATTCAATCACATGAAAAACACATTGCGTTCCAAGAGGATTGACGACTTAAACCTTAAGCAAAGAAGAGAAAACACCAACTAATGATTTGGTTCAGATCTGAAATTTTAAATTGTTCGAAAACTTGACATAGATTCAAGACCCACAACCCCAACCAGTGCCTTCCTCTGTCATTATAAAATGAGACCCATTAGGAGGATCAATCAGAAATATGCACTATTTAATTCTTTCTCTTGTATGCAGTTAAATGGACTTTTCATCAGACATTCTAGTTGCAAGTTTAACAAGAAGAATTTACGCCCAAATTCTCTCTTGAATGATTTCATTTTTGCAAGTGTAAAGATAAAGCTAGGAATAAATACGATTGGCAAGGGTACATGAATGATTTTTAAAAAAGATTTTAAACTAATGTCTTTGACAAAGGCACATAGATCAGAGAAAAGAGGGACATTACATTGCTAAGGCCTACGCATAAACAAAAGATAGGCGCAAGAAAATTTTAAGTAAATGCGATTGGTAGGTCGTAGTAAACAACAAGAATTTCTAGTTCGAACTAAAAAACAAATCCTAGAGCATGATGTTGTTGGGTGCTTTGCTATCTGTCAGACTAGAATTGTGCACTATAGGACTCACTCCCTCAAAAGCTCTCTAGACTTATCTTCAATTTATTTTCCTTTACAATGGTATCCTGTTGTCCTTCTTAATGATCAAGGCATAGCGAATAAATCAAGTCCTCATGCTAAAATCGACATTGATGAGTAAAGTAAAAATGAGAAAAGCTGCAAATATTAATGTTCACATTGGTTCCCAAATTAAATGTCTATATCTACACCAATGTAGTCATTTGTGGGCATAATAAACTACTCCTTTATTTTGATCATGTCAAATTTGAATGATGATAAATTCTGATAAAGACAACTTCAGTCGTCCATCACTTCAAAGCCCCTCTGTCACTCCATATATGCGTGGGATAAAAGCTAGAACAACTATACACATACGCATGAGACAAATGCACAGATCTAGGATTAGGCAATATACATTTTATCTCATTTTGAATGGTGCCCACAGGGGATGTTTAGATTCTTTGAATGGAGTGAATGGTGTTTCTTCATAAGTGGGTGAAAGATAATAAATATTAAAACAACTACATTTATTCAAATAAAAACGACAGTAATGGTAGGATACGCCATAGATGGGCTTGTTGAAAAGACTCAAAAGGTTGGATCTTAAGCATGGCTCAATCAAGGCAAACTCATAGACATTTTACTTTAATCTTCCTTAAAGACGATGTCTAGTCAATCAATACAGATAGGAAGAAATTGTCAAACATTGAAGGAGCAAGAACTCTATCAGATGCATGTAAAAAGGATCAAACTCAAATCGCTAAACTGATAGCAGTAAATGTAAACAGTATAGGACAACAAATTTGGACGAAACATGCTGAATCTAGAGGGATCTACATCAATATAGTTAAATAATGAAAACACAGATTTGCACCAAATGAAAACACAGATCTGTAGTAAGTGAACATTGTACATTTAAAAGTAGATTAAAAGGAATAAAAATAGATTAAAATATATGTCAATAGTTATGGTTTGAACAATATATGCTTAAAAGAAGATTGAAAGCCTATATTTGAGCATCATGTGCATCCAATGAGCATATGCCCTCCTTCTAGCACCATTTTGTAGATGTCAAAATCTGTATTTTGTTAAAAAACCTTCAACAAACACACACTCTTAGTATAGTTAGTATTTTAAAACAAAGCAAATAATCAACATCTCTATGAAATGCTCCAACATGCTTGATAAACAAAATAACAAACTAAACTAATTGAAATCATAAAAAGCATATTGGATACCTATTCCATCGTGGATTGGTGCACCCTTGACATGTAAAGGATCCCTTTCCCAATCCTTGCTAAGACTTGAGATGATGATAGACAAAGAGATGCAAGATGAACTCAAATGCCTATAGTAAGAATGCTCAAATTGTAGATGGAAATGAAGGAGAAAAGCCTTTGAATTTATAGAAGAATTTGATGAGAGAAGAGGAAAAAGGGATGAATGTGGGATAAAAACCCAACCAATAGGAAGAAGCCACTTGTCATCATGTGAATGGGCCAAGGATGTGCAAGTTTTGATGAATGTGTCCATAAATGCCATTATTTGAAATTTGAAATTAGTGAAATGACAAGGTGGAGGGAGAGTCAAATGAAGTTATGGACACTTGGCTCAAGGTAAAAGGACTTGTAAGATGAAATAAATTCCTTGTTGGAAGACCATATCTCATTTGGAGGGAGATTTTAAATGGAGGAATTTTCCACTTTTATGCTTTGTTGAGAGAAAATAAAGATTTAATAAATCAAAATAAATGATTTATTGTGCAGGTGGGAAAAGCTAGAGGATGGGACAAGGATTACAGTTAGCATTAATTAGGGATTTGATTAATTAAGATGATGATTAGTAGACATGACATTTGATTTAGATTTTTGGATTTTTTCAAATCAAATGAGAAGAAAATGATTTTAGATTTGGTTTAAATAAAGATTTAATTTATTTAAAAGAGGATGATGTTAGTGATTTGATTTATTTAATTAAATGAAGAAATTTTGGAAGTTAATTAAATAAGATTGATTTATTTAATTAAAGGGGGATTTTAGGATTGATTTATGATTTAATTAAATAAAATTGATTTATTTAATGAAAATATGAACACTGAGGAATATTAGATGTGTGATTGTTAATTTTGCATGTCTACATTATTTACTGAAAAAATTTATTTTACTTTAAATTAAATTATTTATTTAAATATAATATACTTTATTTTTATTTTATTTTAATTAGCCGATAGGCTATATCTATTGCGGGCACAACCCACTATAATTTAGTGTTTCTCATGCCTGAAAAATAATGTCAAGTAGTTGAAACAGTCTTCACCTCAACCTGTAAATAGATATTGACCCACTTAATCAGAAGAAAGCAAATCAAATCAAATATTCTCTCAAGCACTGAATATAAGCCTAGAAACTTTCTCTCATTTCCATCCTCCTTTCTTACCTAACTACTTTCTCTCATTTCCATCTTCCTTTCTTTCTTGCACGCTCTGCAATTGATACTCAGAAAAATAATCAACCTTGTCGAACCCACTTGAAAGTTTTTATTTGCCGATATATCATGATGTCTAGACTGCTAAACAAATGTAGGCACAAGGAAGAGCCTCTACTGAATTTTCCCAAACGCTTTCATGGGAGAATAGAGCAATAAAATCTCCATTCTTTGGAAGATATTGAGCTCCTAGAGAATTTTCAAGAAATAGAGGAAAGTTTTTGTACGAGCAAGGAAGTGGTTAACACAATCTTAAGAGGTTTGGAGGAAGAAATTGGTGTAACATCATCGTCTACATCTAAACAACGGTTTTTCGGATTAAGCCTGGATTCTGATATGATCGGTGGCTATAAAGCTTTCAAACGTTGACTTGTGTTACCTTGTGGGAGTTTCAGATGATTAGCTTGGTATACTACCTACCCCTCTTTTCGACATAGAAGACCAAGGCCAAGATAATTTTCCTTTCGAGGAGGATGATTTTGGATTTTCGTCGAATTTCGCTAAAAATGTAGAGCTTAAGGGCTTTCTTGAAAAATGGCATTTTGAGGATGATTTAGTGGACTTGTTTTTTTTGTGTTACTCTTACCAACACATACCACCTACTTTCATGCCATTAGAACTACTTTCCTATATCATGTTAAGAGTTGATTATGATGGAATTGTTGTATTGGTAGCTACTTCATTTTATCCTTCGGTGTATTATTTATTTATGTGTGATCCTTTCTTTCAAGATTATATATTTATCTATCATTAATTTGATGGGAGTAGCTACTACCCTTTATCTTTGGTGCTAGTGTTTCAAAATCTAGAAATTTGCACTTTTAGGGCATCATTATTTATTACAATGTGTGTATCTAGCATTGCACCTATTGTTCATAAGTTGAGCATTGACAGTTCTCTACACTATTGCATATGATTTTTCCATAGGTAGTTTTTATGGCCTTGGAGCATTGGTGTATGCATTGAGAATTTTTACGATAAGGCTTTAGATTATTGGATAAATACCATATCAACATTAGATCATTCTTAATTGAGGAGATTATTTCCATGTTGATATTTATCTTTTAAATTGTATATCATTTGTATTATATTGCATTTTATTTATTTTCTTTTTCCATGCCCTTTCTTACCATCGAATTATCTATATTTTTTTTATCTTATCTAGTTTTCTTGTGCAGTCTTGATATTTTATCATTATTCTTCTAACATGGCTTTAATAACCTCTATTTGGAATTTTATTTATTTAAATTGTTGTCTTTGATATTATAATTTATGACTCTTAAAATATAAAGTAAAACTTGTTTATTAAGAAAATGTTTCATGCTTTCATTTTTGTTTTAATGGATTTCAACAAGTTTTATGCATGTTTGAGGCCTTTAATCTATAGTTGAAAATATTAACTAAAATTATTGAAATTAAGTAAAATTCAAAACTTTAAAGGATTTGGATGATGTGTTGTGTCTTGAAGGTCATGATTGTATGGATTTATCCTTGTGTACAGTGATAATGAGGAGCTATCAAATTAATATAATAGAAATTTCATACGACCCAAAACAACTAAATAAATTACAACTTCAAGTATGTAAACTTAAAAAAATTAATATGATCAAATGCCCTTAAACCCAGACATGATCTTTTATTTACATTGACAAAATATCAACAACCTTAGTTTTCCCAACTTTGCAACATTAAGCCATAGATATACAACATACACTTGATGGTACATGTTTCAAGTTTATGACCTTTACTGTAATGTTTTTCCTTTAGTACCATATAGTCTGAAGAGATGGTATGCAGATAGTCCAAAAATAATTATCATAGTTAATATATTCCTTTTCAATCTAATTTTACCATCATTGATCCTAATGATTACGATTTCAAGAAAGTGGTAGCCAAAATATTGTTAAAAAGAGTCTAGTAGTGAGTAGCCCTTGGGATTAGAACACATGCCCATGGAGTACGTGGAAGTTAAAACATTGGAAAAGGTTAATTAATAATGGCTATCATTGCTTCAAGCTTTCATCTACAAATATTGCATGTATACAAAATATGTCACATGGATACATAGGAGGAAAGATTGGATTACATCCCATGTATGTTAAGTGTATTTGTGTGAATTTATTGTTGTGTTGTAACAAACAAGTATATGTGTACTTGTCTATGAAAATTATGTTTATACATGCTTTGTTGGTATTTGGTTATAATATCCTGAGAAGTGATAGATGAGATGTTTGTGTGGATAATGGTATAGAAGTAGAGGAAACAAGAAAGTGTTAACTATAAACCAACATGTAGAAAGAATTCATTCCATGATTTGTCTTCCTCACCACCCCTTATGTAACTTTGCATCTATTGTGACAGTAGGGTATGTGCGGGATCATGATGGGACAAAAAATGGTGATATGTAAGTGATATGATGGCCCATGTGGCTGACGACTTTTTTTTTACCCAAAATTGATGAAACAAAAAAAGTTTTTAAAGGAGATTCTCAGCTTTCCACCAATATAAATTATGCTTTACTTTGAATTTAATAAATAATTATTCATTTTCTATTTCAATTACAACCAAAGTCTTGATTGATAGGTTGATTGAAAAACATCTATAGCTTTCAAACGGTATCACATTTTTTGAATCCAAAATATGCGTCACATTCTATTTTTCACATACTGTAGGATTAAAAAAAAAAATGAATTTGATGAAATTTTGACCAAGTTAAAGTGGTCAAACATACAAGTTTTTATATATTTAAAATTTGTAATAAAAAATCATACTTAATTATTTACTTAAAAAAAAATTACAAAAAAATATGCATCACATCGAAACATGAGTCCTCTACTTATATCTAAAATATTAAAAAAAAAATATTATCATTTTAATGTTGTTAGAGTGGTTTGACAAACACCTACTTCTTATTTTTTCCTTGAAATTTAAGTACTACTGCATTGATATTTCATATTTTCACTAAATAGATTTTTTTATTTTTTAAATAAACCTAGTAGTTTAGAAACTAAATTCAATTTGCTACAAATTCTATTCTTACATATTTTTGATATAATATAGATAACTTATTCAAATTTTTACATCAAATTCCCTAACTCTGATTTATTTGAATTTTATCGCTACTTAAGGGCCTATTTTTTCCATGATGATCCTGCACATACCTAGTAGCTAAAAGGAAAATACATGCACTTTCTTTGTTTGGAATTGGTGAAGATCAATCGGTCATTTCTAAAAAGACATGCTTTTATATCTCTTATTTTTAAAAGTAAATTCTTTTCCAAATAAAAAAATCTAGAACATACTTTATGCAAAATAGTATTTTAAAAATGTGTTTTATTTTGACTCGGATTAATATAAAATACAATCTGCATAACCATTGTACCTCCTTTTAGTGAAAGTGCTAGTTTAATATTGTTTTATTTGATTACATTGTTTAGGAAGGTTTGTAGAAACTTTTTAACAGTACCACATAGGACAAGGTACAAACTCCTAGACTCCCTTGAAATTGTACATTTGGACTGGACTTAATTGAAATCGTACGGTTAGTCAAATATTATAAGTTACAAATACATCCTTGATAAGCGGAGGCAGTAGGCGTATGGTTGCAGAAGAGATGGTGAACATGGAAAAAATGCTCATTTGGCAACGTCGTCTAGTGGGTGTCATCTTGGCTGCAATGGCTATCTGTGTGGCCACTATTTATTTCCTTTCTACCAAAAAGTGTTAAGTGTAAATGTCTTCTACCCAATTGCTATGGTTTTTTTTTAATCCAATTGTTTGGAGTATCTATAGAGTCTCATTTAAATTGCAATCATCTCAATTTTTTGTCCATACCCACAATATGAAGAGTCAATGGGATAGATAAAAAGCACACCGTTGTCACTCCATATCAGCATAACAAAATGTTAGGCCTAGTTCACCGAATTTAATCACCTAATGACAACAATTTTCATTTGATTTTCAAAATATTTCGAGGTGCCATACATACATGTGTTATTGTGCCACATGGAACAATTTAAAAAGGAATGGGATGTATAAACCAACTCTTCAATATAGATATGTTATTTTGAAACTAATGTATATATATTATTATTTTGATATATAAATTATTGTCAAATTCAAAGTAAAAAGATATGAATTTTGTTAACACATTCAAATCATTACATTCTATTTGTAAAATACCTTTCCACATTCATTATCTCAATACATAGAAATTACATATACATTGTATGCTTATACAAATTAACAAACTAATAAGTAACATTCAAAATACCTATTTAACATTTTTCTCCTACTTCTAAGAACTACAACTATTTATAGAGAAAATATTATTTTACTTTGTTCTATTCCATCATTCAATTGGAACGAGGGTAATGAGTCTTTCTTATTGTAAGAAGTTCTAGTAATTATCTCGGTTCCAATTCACTTATTGTGAGTTCATTCCCAGAACAAGTTCCAGGGGTGAAGCTAATATTCGGGCCCTGACTGCTCATGTTTACAAACGCAGGTCTCGTTGGATCTGGTAACGGTTCAGAATTGCTCGATATCATTGTAAGAACAGAAGATATCATTGGACGATTGTCGGGATTAACCTGCGTACACAGAAGTCCGATGTGGGCGCATCTTATCACTTGCTCTTCTGGGCAATTTCCCACCAGCATAGTATCCACAATTTTGAGAGCATTCCCTCCTTTGAATAGTCTCCATGCCTGCATCACACGCCCCCATTAATAAAGATTCAATCTCTTATCTCGATAAATGGTTAATTGAGGAATCCAATTTCTTACCCATTCTAAAAGTCCCAGGCTCTGGTTTTCTTTTGAAATATTTACGTCTATATTTTTTCTTCCACTTACAATCTCTAGCAGTAAAACTCCAAAACTATAAACGTCGGCTTTTACAGACAGCTGCCCTCCCATTGCATATTCCGGAGCCATGTACCCACTGCACACATCAAAACAATAATTTCTTAAATGTTAATTTTCATCATGTTGTGCTTTTAGTTAGTTAAAATCCAGCCCAAGATGATATGTTCATGTTTACTTGACTTTTGGAAACATGACTAACAAAGAGAAAAATTCTTACTAGGTTCCTGCAACTCTTGATTGGATTTCGTTTTCATTGTCAGGAAAAAGTCTGGCTAAGCCAAAGTCGGCTATCTTAGGATTCAGTTTATCGTCAAGCAAAATGTTGCTTGCTTTGATGTCTCTGTGAATTATTCGAAGCTGTGAATCCTCATGAAGGTGAGAAGGCCGCGAGCGATTCCAGTAATGATATTAAACCGCTTTTGCCAATCGAGTGTTCTGCGCTTTACTGGGTCTGTTTTAGCATTTTTAAAAACGAAATGTTTTAAGTCAGAGCAACTTCGAGTAATTTTAGCACTTGTTATTTTGGTAACAAAGAAATGACTCACCGAAGAGGAAGGTGTCAAGGCTTTTGTTTGGCATATACTCATAGACAAGCATCCTTTCAGTTTCCTCGCTGCAACATCCAAGCAAATTCACAAGGTTTCTGTGTTGAATATTTGCCACCAGTTCAACTTCATTCATAAATTCTTTTCTTCCCTGTTCAGATCTTGCAGACAGCTTTTTCACTGCAATCTCTTTGCCGTATGTGGTCGTTCCCTTAGAATTTAAACAAGCCCACATCTGTTTAAGGAAAATCTTAAACGAAATATTATTGGTATTCAACAGAGTATAGTCTACATTCATACCTTATAAACTGGGCCAAAGCCTCCCTCTCCAAGCTTGTTGTTATCACTAAAATCCTCTGTTGCTTCGATCAAAGTTTCTAAGCTGAAGGCGATTTGCTCTTTCGTAAATAGCCTCCTTTCTGGGCATCTTCATATATCAGAGTTATGCTAAACTAATTATTATAGAGAAAAAGTTACAGGACAATAGTATGTAAATCTAAAGTAGCACCTTCATTCTGCTTCTCAATGGTTGTTGACTTCCTTGAAACTGCAGATTTAGATTTTCTTAGCAGTAGGAACGAACAACCAACGAAGACTACTATCAAGCCTATAATAATGCCCAATATAATAGGTAGCGTTCGTGATGACTTCTCTGCAAGGCATAATAATTTAAAAATTAATATTTGCATGATTTGATCTTAGATGGAATCATCTAAAATTAATCAACAACATTTGATTTTTGATAGATTTATTTAAAAGTAAATAAAAAAATCTGATTTAAAAATTAAATATATAATTTTATTATTAATCATATATCATTTTATTTTTATAATTTAAAATGAAGATTTTAAATTATTTCAGAAAGTTCATAATAAAAATTTATAACCTGTTAGTATTCATTGTCACAAAATATATGATCACAAAATAATTATTTAAAAATAAGTAAAAAAATTAATTAACACTTAAGTACACATTGCCAATCTAGGTGGTGGAGAAGAGGATTGCCAGTTTTATTAATGTTTTTCTTTTTTAAATTTAAGGTAAAAATTATTTTTCTAAACATAGAAGGATTTTATAATATAAGTGAATATAATTCTTTTGAGGAGTATTATGTACTATTTTTTTAATATTTTTTCTTATACTTTAATTTTTAATATTTTATTTATTTATGAAAATATGTTTTTAATTGGAATAATGTATTATTCATATTTAATAATAGAGTTGAATTAGGAAATTGAAAATTTGAAAAGATAGCAACAACAATCTCTATCTGAGCAAATATTTCATTTGATAGAGCATTATTTTTGGGAAATTAAAATGTGAATATTGTTGGCTTGCAAAAATACAAGTGAGTTAGTAGAAGATAGATATGAAAAGTGAAACAACTAGAATATTTTAATAACAGAATAAAGAATTAAAAATAAATAAATAAAATGTCTTGAGCTTTTTTTTAAATATATAGTGCTTTAGATGTGAGTATTTTTCCTTGAATTTCAGTTGCAAAAAATGTCAAGGGAGTATGAGACACAATGTAATCTACTTGCCAAGGCATACCCACAATCAAATTAGTTTGATTATAATCTATAAAGTAAATTTGAGAATCTTTAAATGTACAATAATGGGAAGGTAATTGAAATTTGAGTTCAAGATATTATGAATCAGTTGGATAGCCATGAAGAATTCATTATGGATCAATTAATTTGTGAAAAAAGGTATTTAGATATTTGCAATCAAATACAATTTTGTGGTAATTGCAATTCAGAAAAAAATAAAAATTATATCAATCTAGATCATTGTTATCTTATAAAATTAGATTAGACAAGGTACAAAAATCTTAAGGAGGAATTTTGCAATAAAGACCAAAATTGGAGAAGGAACCAACAACTTTGACAATCCTCAAGAAAGAAGAGGGGATACATTAAATATTTCAAATGGGAGAGGAAGAGATGATGGTAGTTGAGGTCATGGACATGGTTATACAAATAAGAGACATATTCAATGATATTATTGTAAAAAAATTAGACTTTTTGAGAAAAGAGTGTAGGCACAAGTAGAGTTAAGAAAAATGAGAAATAAAAGTTCAATCATAACAAAGGAAAGGATTTAACTTTAAATTTTTTCCTCTTTTAATATAAAAGAGAAACTTAAAGATAATATTTGGTTTTAAAATCTTGTTTGTTCAAATTAAATGATTAAAAAAAAAAATTATTTGTGCAAGTTGGTAAAGAAATAAACTGTAAAGTGAATCTTGGAGATTGTAAAGTAGTGGAATTTGTTAGATAAAGCATGCTAGATATTGGCATCAACTAGGGTAAGGCAAAAAAATAGATATGATTTGAAACCAAGAGATAATGAAAATATAATCTAGACAACCCATCTAAGTGACAAGAATTTCTTAAAATCTATTATAAACTGCATAATGCATATGGAAATTGTAATGCAATATGAAAAAACCACAACACATTTAGATCAAAAGAGAATAGAAAAATTGTTCCTTCTATTCACATATGAGAATATATATAAATACACCATACATCTATTATAAAGAAGATTGAAAATGAGAATTATTATGATCAAAAAAGGAGAAGACACCTCTTTTGATTTTCCAAAATAGTTTAGAGGACATCAAATGCATAAAGTACACTAATATGGGAACTTTGGCTAGAGTGTTGGATAGACTTGATTGGAGTGTAGGAAATCTACCAATTCAAATACATCGAAGGCCCTACTATAATGGATTTTTATTGTATAAGGCGTATAGTGTCAATAATTATAGTTGACACCAAAAAATAATATCAAATCTATGTTGAAATATGTCATGTGCATATGGTTTTGTTGTATGTATAGATAGGATATTGTTGAGTATCAAAATCATATGGTGCAAGATAAATGTGGTGTGGAACATGTATGTTGTCAAATCTTAGACTTGTATGGAGCTAATTCCTATGCCATAGAGTCTACTAGGTGTCACATGCATATGAAAACATAGAATGTGGATGTTGATGTGTTATTTATTGTATGCGTATGGTCCAACATTAAGTTGGAAAGGTAGAACATATGCTTATAATACATAATTTTGAGGCATATTTACTACAACACACAATGCCAACATAAAACAAGCATATGTGAAACATGATGTATGGATGAGCTAAATGTTATTTAAGGTAGTTGCAAAGGCTTGTGTTCAAAGAAATCTTGTGTTGAATATAAAACTTAGAAGGGTGATGCTCAAATGCTTATATATGAAGTAATAGTGGTGGATCTAGTGCATAATGCAATGACATATTAGGCTAGTGTACATTAGATTGTGTAAGAGTTGCGAAGAAAGTAGTGGTGTTTATGGTTTGATAACTTCTTAGATCATACACCCTTTCTTGATGAGTGATTTTCCCTCTTGTATCTTGGTGTATTCACAAAAGAAGATTATAGAAAATTGATGAATTGGTGAATTTATATGTGTAGTTGTGTTTAGTTCATTTTCCCTTTCTTAAGGAGTGGTAGTCCCCCATCATATTCTAATGTCCATACAGATAAAAATGTAGAAATGAGGCATGATTGGCTATGTAGATACAAATTGAATGATGCAAGTCATCCTATAGTATATGGTGATGTGTGATTAATGATGTGGATGTCTACTATTGAGTTCAATAGATATGATGCATAAGAGAGTATGTATGTTCATAAGGACTTTGGAAGAAACCCACAAATGAATGGAACTTGATCATTCACCCTATTTTTAAGAGAAATTATTCATATCTTTGATAATGATATTAAAATTCTATAAAGCATGGCTAAATTGTAGAATATTATTAGGGTGCAAATTGTGAACCCACAACTAGGCTTGAAATTTGATGGTCTATGGACTATTTTTTCAATTTTAGATGGTATTTCAAATCATTTTTAAAAATGTTGGATCGTATAGTTTAACTTGTTATATTTTTATATAATTGTATATATAGAGTTTTAATAAAATTTATTATAAGAAAATTTAATATAATATTTATTATCGAATTATGTAGAGTACTTTTAAAGATAAAATATAATCGAATTTTGAATAAAATAATTTTAACTTAAAATTTCTAATATATCAATTACAAACTTATTGGTAATTATAATGGTAAATTCATTATTTTTATTTGTTCATAATATTTTTAAGTAATTATTCTTATTCATTATTCTATACTATCAATTGTAAAATAAAGATTTTTTTCAATCTGTAAGTTTTGAATTTAATAATCATAGTTATTCCTTGTTCTATAATTATTTTCATTTTTGGTATACTTGATTAGTATAAATTTATAATTTGAGAGAAATAATCAAGAAGTGTTATTGATAGAATGTACCTTGTATGTTTATAATCATATTTTTATTTATTTTTAATGTATAAAGTAAAGCGATATTTCTTGTGTATATATTCCAAATATTAACACTATGTTATTTGAAAATTTCTTACACACATTAATGTCTATTGTATATTTAGCATTGGGTTGACATTATTTATGAACAAGATTAATATATCAATGAGCTTATAGGATCAACACTCCCACTTGACTAGTATCAACTATTTACATGTATATATTTTTTTGTCTTACCCCTTGTTTAAAACCAAAAATAGAAACCTCAAATTAAATTTGAAACAAACTTTAAATGCAACCTATAAATTTCCCAAACTTGTCCATGAAGAAACTTCACATCTAGTTCCCCTCTCTAGATCTTCATCTTCAAAACTAGACAATTTTTCTAAACCTCACACTTTCATTTCCACAGAATCACCCCTTACTTTTCCTTCCATTCCCCATGTATTATATTTTCCCTCTCATTTCTCTTCATGCATAATTCAATGTTCTCACTTTATTTTTTTCAACTCTTTTACTTTCATCTCTACATCCTTTGCCACATGATAACTTTGTTAAATATGTCTCCATCCAATTATTCCCTTGACCTCATCATGGTTTTTTAATGAACTAATTAAATTTGACTCATTTTCTTGACACCTATCCTCATGATTTGGACACCCTTATTTATTTCCATATTATCCCCTTTGGCACTAGTTCTTTTACACTTCCCTCTTGAACTACTCTAAGTTATCCCCACTTCTAGCTAGCATTCAATTTGGGCTATGATTTATCAAAATATAATAAGGGTTGTTCCATTTTCCTTCCTAGGTACCCTTAATACTCTTTTTCTTATAGTTGTAAATCCTTCCTCTTCTACTATTCTAACCGACCTCATACATTGTAAACAAGGGTCCAAGAAACAAATGTGAGTGGCTTTGTCTTACATTTTCAATCCATCTTAGAAAAATGCACTATTACTTACCTAACATCGAGATTCTATGTGTTTTCATGGATAACCTTATCCTTTCCAAGTTAGAGAAAATAATCTTTCAAAAGTATGACACTTGTATGAACCTTTGTGCAACCCTTATGGATTAGAAAACAAAAAGGGAAAAAAATAAAGCCATGTCAACTAGCCCTTTGGCCTCTACCCAAAAATACACCAAGACCAATAATTTTTTAAAAAAATTGTCACCCAAAAAGAAACCACCTTATTATACACATCTATATCTTTCCCCTACTCAAAATAATTTTACCAACATAATTTATATGTATCCTTAACCTTTTGATCAATTTTCCTAATGGCCCAACTCCTACCAAGGGGAATATATATAAGGCATAAATTATTGTGGCTCATGATGTTTGACTTAGTTAGGATTAAATGGATTCCCTTGTATACTATATTAGTATAGGAAGATAGAACCAATAATATATAACTTGAACTAGATAGACATGTGTGTGAACTTGAACTAGATATACATGTGTGATTATTGGCCCATTAAGAATTAAATTTCTACTAGGGATAGTTGTGAACTATATATATACATAACTCATAATCTAGGAATTTAATATTATTATTCTATATTTCATATTTCTTGTTTATAACTAAAGGAGTAGTTCTCGATTCAATCTATGCACTATGAATTAGATTAAAGTTAATGTAAGGGGGTATCTGATTTAATCTCTATATGAATAAAAATCATATCATCAATACAACCACTTATATACTACTCAAGGGATTACATACTCTCTCTAGGAGAAACTTTAATGATTTTCTAACGTTTTACTCTTGTTATAATTTGTAGGTCTAGTAATCATAAATTAATTTTTGAGTCTTATTAATAGTTCATGCATAAGTCATTATGGCTCATGATGCTTGACATAGTTAGGATTGTAAATATGGATTCCCTTACAAACTATATTAGTATAGGAAGATAGAACCAAGAGTGTCTAGCTTGAACTAGACAAACACACATGTAATTATTGGTTTTTTACAAATATTTAAATTCTACTAGGGAATAGTGGTGAATTATATATCCAAGTATATTTATGTGTATGTATGTATGACTCATAACCTAGCAATTTAAGATTATTTTTATATTTTTCACACGTCTTGTGTATAACTAAATGAGTAGCTCTTGACTCAACCTATATATTATGAATTAGATTAGTTAATTAAGGGAGTACCTGATTTAATTTCTATGAGAATATAAATCATATCATCAAAAACACCATTTATACTACTGAAGAGACTACCAAATCTCTCTAGAAGGTACTTTAATGACTAAAATAATGTTTTACACTTGTTCTAATTTTTGCATGACTAATAATTATCAATTAATTTTTTAGTCTTATTAATGTATGTCTAGAAGTTCTTGATTCAATCTATATGTTGTGAATTAGATTAAAGTTAATATGAGGGGACTATATATAATTTAATTATATGAGAATATAAATCGTATCATCAAGGCCACCATTTATACTACTTAAGGGATTGTAGAATCTCTCTAGAAGGCACTTTAATGGTTGACTAATGTTTTACTCTTGTTCTAATTTGTATATCTAGTATTCATCAATTAATATTATATTCTTATTAATTTGTATGTCTAGTGTTTATTGATTCAATAGACATATGTTGTGAATTTGGTTAATATAAGGAACTTTGTGGCATATCAAATTTTTGAAATGAACAATATAAAGGTGAGCTAAATACACACTTGAGATCTTTTACTGCTACACAAGTAGACTTTCTATATGAGGATAAACTATTAGCTAATTAATTTTCATGGACCTTAGAGTATTATACTATTAAGTGGTTCATTTCACTTTGTCTTGGGTTTGTTCATCCATAAATTTGATGATTTTGAGAAAATGTTGTTAAATTAATTCAAATTTAATATGATTCTTAGAGTTGATATCTTTTGTCTATCTAAATGTTCCCAAGGATTGAATGAGCACATTAATGAATGTAATAAGATTTTAACCCTTATAATTTAAATTTCTTATCTTGAACTACATGGTCTTGAATTGTAAAAAAACTTTATCAAGGGATTGGTTTAACCAATCTAGACAATGTGTATCTCAATAGTATTGAAAGCTAATTTTATGGATTAATGTACATAAATTAAGATGGTTGAATCAAATTTATTAGAAAGAAATTCCTTTTTGTACTGGTCTTCAAATCAAAATGCATCATCTTATCCTTCAAAATATTGAAAAACATTTTTTTCAAAGGATAGTGATGTGAAGGAAAATATTAATCAAGTGGAGCTAGTATTTTTACTTTTCCTTCCTTAAACCAAACTAATCCTCATAACATCACTAAGTTACAAGAATATTTTTATGGTGTGCTACAAATCTTATTTTGCATTGGTTTGATTACTCTTCCTCTAATCCATCCATTGATCCTAGTAAACCACTTCCTAGAGGTTATAAGGAGAAATCCTTTTGTAACTTTTATAGAGGTAAAAGCCACCATACATAATCATGTATGGGTATTTTACAAAAATTAAAAGATCTTATTGACAAGAAAATGACTTATGTAGGTGTCAACAACAAAAAAAATCCTATAGGTTTCACTTTTTAGCGAATGATTGAGCATTTATAATTGTCCTCTTTTTAATCATATATTTAGGCACATGATAACATCAGTGTGGATGATATGCATAAGGATAATCGTGTTGTGGATGATTTTCATTTTGATTCTAATAATACAATACATTTACATGATCAATTGTGGGTGCAATTGAAATTAATACATCTTCTCCTCCTAATTTATCAATTATACTTTCTGATGCAATAATAACATAAAATAACCACTATATGAATAATTATATATCTTTGGAGACAATAG